>JBANCZ010003096.1:0-13635 GCA_037040025.1 Sphaerogastrella javana
ATGAAATGTGTGAGTATGGAGAAAAGAAGAGCGTTGGCTAAACCTAAAAGAGGTGTGAATGTGCAGTTAACTGTATAATGGGGCGTGGTCCAGAGTATTCTAATGCCCAGGCAGGCTGAGGGCTGTGAAGAGCTGCGTCCTCTCTTGGCGCGCGACTACTGCAGGTAGACTGTAAAGAGAGCGTCAAATGAGATGTGGTTGACAGAGAGAAGAACAAAGAGGGAAAGTGAAACAGGAAGACAGTAAAACAGAGCGATTTGGAGGGGGATAGCCAGTAGCCAGTTGTTTTTGTGGGATGAATGCTTCGGGGTGGCGGTTTGTTTTGGACAGGAATGTGGTGCAGTGGTTCAAATTGATTTGTTTCGGTGGACACATAGAAGCAGTGCAAAAACAAGTGGTGCTTTATAGTAGATGCATGCGCGCGTGCTTTGGTTTCTAACTCGTTTTATTGCCACTCGAGTCTAAATAAATAATAATGATCACGCTTTAGCGATAGCAATAGATATAAAATAGAATGAATCATAGATTAACATATGTATAGTAACATAAATAAGTTAGTTTAGAATGAACTAGATGTTAAATGCTGCATTTGACTTAGAGGGCTACCAAAGTAGACTACATATCTATGTATGCACTATAAATGTAACTGAACTATAAATGACACCCGCCCAGTAATCCCCGCTTCGCGCCAAGTGATTCTACACCTCCATCATGGCATTGAACATCAGAGGATTGTGTATTTCGTAGTCTTGCGATCGGGATATGGAGGAGCGTGTCACGCGATTGGAAGGCACATGACGGCGCACCTTGTAGGGGCCGTTGTAGTTGGGTCTCGGTGGTGGCGGTGGCGGTGGTCCAGCTGCTGATGGCTGCACTGGTGGTGCAGTATATATATATTTAGATTTCTGTACAACTGGTGGCAGATATTGGAATGGTGTCACCTTGTGCACCTGCTTCTCAATGGCATAGGTAACAGGATTATTGTTGTTGCCGTTGTGGCCTGGACCCTGACGCTTGGCCACCTCCAAGGCGGCTATAATGGGCGTTAAATCCTTCAGTGCATTGTTCTTATTGGCGTGATAATTGTCCACACGGTAATCATTAGCTGGTACCGGTCCTGTCGGTGGTGGCGACTGATAATCATAGCCCTCATTGGGATGCTTCTGAATGTACGCCTCTTCGGCTGTTTGTGGCCTCTTGGCCATCTGGTGATAGATATCAGCAGCTCCTTGATTGTTCTTCGGCACATAGGCGGCTGTTATCGACTCCGTGTGTGATAGGGACTCCAGTGTTCCCAGATTATTTGGCAGCGGCACACCGTAGCTGTTGTAGAGATCGGCCTGCTCCACAGTGGCGCCAGTAGGTACACTATTTGTATTCAGTGCCACAGTCTTG
Source organism: Sphaerogastrella javana (assembly GCA_037040025.1). Classification (NCBI taxonomy): domain Eukaryota; kingdom Metazoa; phylum Arthropoda; class Insecta; order Diptera; family Drosophilidae; genus Sphaerogastrella; species Sphaerogastrella javana. The sequence goes on from JBANCZ010003096.1 coordinate 1,396, forward strand.
GAGGCGGTGTACTCCGTCTTGCCATTGGGCAATAAGCTGAGTATCTCCTGCAGTTGCTGCGCTGCCTTGCGCGCCTCCTCGTCTGTCAGTTTCTTGTGGCGGCCATAAACATTGAAGTCATCTGTGCCGGCGCTCGCCACTGTGCCGGTAGTCAATGGTTGTTGTAAAGTAGTGGTTGTTGTGGTTGTTGTTGCAGTTGTTTATGGTTGTTGTTGTTGTTGTTGTCGAGTGCACGTGTTGTTTTATGTGTGTGTTGTTGTGGTCGTGTATGCAATGAGATTTCATTAGATTTACCAATTAAATATTTATGTTTCTTTTTGCATCGTAAAAGTTTCTATTTACAATTGTTCGCTTTGTATATTTTGAGATGAATGTGAAGTATGTACGTATGAGTGTGAGTGTGTGAGTGTGAGTGTTTTCTATATGTATGTATGTGAGTGTTTCAATATTCGACTATGTATGAAGATGAGCTTGAGCTTGAAATTTGTAGTTTGTACAGTTTTTCGAATTGATTTATCGATGATTTCTTTATACATTTTGGTAAGAGTTATTTTCGGTTGAGCTGCTCGTAAATTATTACCAGTTTTAGTTGAATTTTACTATAAATTATTGTTAACTAACGTATATTTTGTTAAAAAAAAAAACAGGTACAAGAAGAAGAAGCTTCAATGAAAAACTAAACTTCTATAAAAATAAATATTTATTTATTTATTTTTACATTTTATCGAATAGAACAAAATCAATCGTTCATTGTAGCGTACTTCTACTGTAGTCGATATTTAATTTAGAGTTTCTAAACCAAATCTATTGGCTTTGTAGCAACGTTATTATGTCTATATACACAAAAATATTAAGTATGCGACATGTTGCCGCTGTATAACGACGCTTTCAGGAGGTCATTAGAGCTAAGGCTAGACATATATACAATTTGAATTATTATGATCGTATTTTTATGTACATAAAAAATAATAAACAATGCCTTTTTGGCACTCGCCACAATTTGAATTTGTTTTCTGTTTCCATTGCGCAATGCCATTAATAATTATTGTGCAATACAATCGGCAGAGTTATTGAAATCGAAAGTGAATTCAAGAAGTGTGTCACAGCAAAAGGCACACTGTTCGCATATGGGTTAATGGGAACCATATATTATACCAGAGACGGTTGTTAGAGGGTTTTGTATTTACAGTTTGTTTTAGTGCGACTAATGATGAGCTGAACTGAGCTCAGTTGCTGTGGGGCTTTCACTTTCCTTTCGGCGCGGAAGTGGTGTTTGGTTTGGTGGGTTTGGTGGTGCGGTATGTTAATGTTATTGAGTGACTACTTGTGGACAAAGACAACGCCTTGTCATCTCTATTATTGTTATTAATTTTGTGCATGCTGTTGTTAAAGTCATGATGAATCAACTTGCTCGATATTACACTCATAAAAACAACAAGGTTTTTCGCCAAAAACATCGAAAATTAATGCAATTTTTCTTTGTGGACGTTTTAAACGAATTTTCAATACTGTTTGTACATATTTTGTATCGTTTCTTTGAGTGTAGCAACATTATGATTTGTGGCAGTATTTACAAAACTTAATGAATACGAAAATGAATACTCAAACGAGTACGGTTACAATGGGTTGTTTGAGGCAGCAGTTAGTTAGTATTTACAGAGACCATAGGCCCAGTTTACGCACCATCTTGTCCATAGGCGGATGGCAAATAATTGCTCTGATGCTCCTCGAATGCGGCATGGCCAATGCTGAATGGAGCACCACCGCCACCACCCACATAGTTGGAGCCGCCTGGCGGTAGATATTGATGCGTGGCGCTGCTATATGTTGGAGGCTTCGATGGTGGACCATAGTTGGCATGACCCGTTGGTATCTCGTACGTCGTTATGCCTGTGGATAGTGGACAGTGAAGAGCGGATGAGTGCATGAGTTCGAGAGTGTTGAGTAAGTGCAAAGTCAAATAAATCGCGAAAAACCGAAAAGCCGAAATAGGCTAAACCGAGTGGGACTGTAAGAGAGCCGGGTGCGAGAGGGGCCCCGGTAAAACAAGTTCGCCTGCTGAAAGAAATGAAAGTGGAAATGCTGCATGGATGGAGCTGAGCTAAGCTGAGCCATGGGGTCAATGGACCGACCATCCGACCGTCCAGTCAATTTGCAATTGCTATGGGGAGTCGTCATCGCTCTTCCGTTGGTCAGTTTTCAATGTTATACGGCTGGTGGTATGTGTGGTTATGAAGTGGTTTAATTATTATAACAGCCAGTGGACAATAAATGCGTTTGCGAGTCAGTTACATAACGACCTTAGTATAAATTTCATAGTCCGTTGATTGATATGACGTAGACGAAGACCCGATGAGCCGAAGATTTGCAATTGTGTGTGTGGGCGTATCTCAGAAGACTAGAAAATTGATGTGTCGCAGCAGCTCACGGGTATACTCACTCTCTGTGTGTATTACAGGACTTGGTCCTGAAGAGTGCTTGCTGCCGCTGCTGCCACCGGATGAGGCACCTGAGAGGGAACTTAGTTTGGCGAATGGATGCACAAAGCCGCTGCCGCTGGAGTGACCAGTGGCATAGGTGTGCGAGTTGACGTGCGCCGAATTAATAATGGATTTGCCCACATCGGTGACCTTATCACCAGAGGCGGCAACCAGATTGCCACTAGCGCTCAGCACATAGCCGCTGCCCTTGATTAGTTGACCCTTGAGCGCTGTGACACCACCCGTTATGGCTTTTACGGCCTGGAAGATGGTATTGAGCACAGATTTTTTGAACGACCAAGGATCATAATCCACTGAATTTCCCTGCGAATGAACAAATAAGAATAAATGAAAGTGAATCTTAGAAAAAAAAGGAAATCCCAACTCACATGCACCACCACATCGTGGGATTTATAACTATCGCCGCCGCCGCTGCTTCCGCCACTGCTGCCCGAAGCTATTGAAGCTGACGCCTGACCGATGCTAGACAACAGACCAGACTTGAGGTGTGCCACATAGTCGAAGCTACCAGAGCGTTTCGCTATCTGTGACTCCTTGACGCTCTCCCCCTGATCATTATCCAGATCTGTGTCGTCCAGCGAGAGGGATTTGTCGGCTGCAGTTTCCGCCGTGGCTGTGGGATATGCGTGGCACAGCAGAGGTAACGCTGCCACCAGCAACAGGCTCAGTTTGAGCAGCTGCAAATACAAGAAGTGATTAGTGTAAATTACATAATCGAATGCAGTATGATATGATATGAAATTCGTGTCAGCTGAAAACTTTCAATTCATTTTGAAACCAATTTTCATATAGTCTATAACGTTGCATCATCGAAGACTTATGTGGCATGTGGCAGTCGTTGCATTCATTTGTCACACACTCATAATTTACCATTTAAATTTGCACACGATTTTGCCTAACTGAAAACATTATAAGTACTCGAACTCGTACTCGTACTCGTACTCCTATATAGTATGCTTCACTCACAAAACAAGTTATGAGTATTCATTACAATGTCGCTATGTTCACAGTTGAGCAAATTTCGTTGCAATAGTTGCCTCATCTGCTCTGGTGAAGGGGGCATGGGAATACGGGTGAGTAGGCGTTGCATGTGGCCACTGAACGCTTTACAACTGTTTCATGGGCTATCAAACATTGTGGCAAATGCAAATCCGTAAATTCATTTAACTAAACGTCAGAAACAATGAATATTCAATTTGCTCTAACCTGAAATTATCAGCTGTCAGCTTGATTTGCATTTCCTTGATTCAAGCCATTGTTAGCTCATCAGTAAGAAGTCTAATATTGAATTAAGTAATTATTCACAGTTTGAGTATTTTTGAAGTGACTACTTATTATCGAATTAGTGTCAATTGTTTAATCGATAAATAGTAGTTATGCTAAAAGTGAACCAAGCAAAAAATAATGAGAATCCGGAGTAAGTAGAAATCTATAAAGTTCCGTTCAAATATGTTGTGAAATTTCGAGCTATATTACTTCAGATTTGAATCGATAATATTATCAATTACCACTTTGCGTTCTTAATGTGTATACTGAATGATATTTTATGGTCCTTAGGTATCAGTTTAAAGCTTGATCTAAATAATTGAGGTTAATTCCAAATAATTCCAATTACGAAATGCCATTTTTAAAGCTATGTGCATATATCATAACGAAATGAAGCGATATATTAACTTTTAAGTAATTATTAAAATGCGTTTACAGAATTAATCCAAATCAAGCTGTGCTTGCACTCATTTCTCACAAATTATTTTTTAAATAGTACCATAACTGGTTTTCCCTAATCTACTAATGATTTGCAATCCACTTGCCACTTGCCACTTGCCACTTGCTAACTGATTGGTAAAAGAAGTTTTTTTTTTTTTATAATTAACTCTTGACAGCAAACATCAAATTTAGGTCGCAAAAAATCGCTTGAGAAATAATGCAATTAGTTACAAGTTGGTTTTGTTGTTGCTGCTCATAAATCGATAAACGAATGTTTCCATTTTTTCATTTTTACTCTTATTCACTTCTGTTGCAAATGGTTTTTTTAAATTGCCCTTGCGGAACCGCCCCCTAAATTTAATATATATATGAAATATTTTCTTGCCCAATTCAAGTCAATTTAAGTTAAGTCAATGTTGGTGATTTGTGAACTCCAAATATGATTGGACAGGGTGCGTCTGTGGGTTTCTTTGCAGTCTAATTGCTTTAGCCCTCGCACGGGCCACAACTTGCCAGTGCAATTTGCATACAAACGCACAAATTAAATGGTTAACTGACAAGACTGCAATGAATTCAATTAATTTTTTTGTTTGTTAATAATATTTAATTTGATAACACTATGGCATAACATAGTTTTTGATATGCTACGTAAGTTAGACATTATAAGTTATACGTTGTTATTATTGTTGTTATTAATAAAATTCCAATCTACAGAGGGCAAATATTTCATAACTGTGTGCAAATACACGCAAATTGCTTGAGGGGTTTCTACTGTTTGCTAATATGATTTGGTTTTGGTTTTTCGATTGTATAACTCGGGTAGTCTAGGATTGTGAAAAGAAAATTATAGAATTATACAACATGTAGAACTATTTGTAGAAGTCGACAGCTCTTTGGTAGACGATACCATGAGATTTTATTTTATATACAAGAAAAAGCAAGATTAAGCTAAAAAGATGATGTTCCTTATAATAACAAAAGTGAAAATTATTCAAAATTATCTATCAAGATTATCTTACAACTAATTGAATGATTTAAGTTATTATTTCTAATTAAAACAGACTTGACTAGTAAACCCTTGTCAAACACACTCGACTAGCGCATGACACAATAATCATTTTATTTGATTCAATTAATTGAAATCACTCAATGGCATATTGAACCATCTATGATTATTGGCAAATTTTATTGGTTAACCCTGAGAGAGCGTAGAGATTTTTGGTGTATCTTTAGTGTGTTGTCATCGTTCGGTGCTGCTCACTCGTGTTGTCTGTGGCAAAGAGAGTGAAAGTGCTGCCGGCTGTTGCCATTCGGGTTTTAGCTTCTGTTTGTATACACACATATACGATATGTGTCAGTTAACACTCCTCGAAATAAGTATGCATACATATAGAAACGTTTTGTGGTTTTTAATTTGCAAGTTACTCCATCATTAGCAAAGTGAACTTTGTCTATTTATAAGCATAATGTTGGTAAGTGTCGTAGAAATAATTGCGGTAGGTTTAGAGGATTATACACATAAAATGGGAGTATATAAATTATAGCATTGGAGTATTGTTTTAAACAATTATTCGGAACTTTAGGTGAAATTTGTCCTATAGGTTTACAAATATGCATTGTTCTTTTATTGTTTAGAAATATATTTTGGTTTCCATGCATAGAAAATCAGGGGGTGCCAAATTCTTAGTAGAGTCTGTATTTGTTTATGTAATTATTTTAGACAAAATTATTTCACGTTTGCATTTTCGTCAGTGCCTTGCATACATTAATTACTTAAAGTTTTCATTCATATTATGGGTCATATTTATTATTTATACGTGTTGTCGTTTCACACGTGTTTATTCACTCATTTGCTTTGTTGAACTTTTCGCTACACTTTAGTCAAAATTTTGTAAAAATAAAATACAAATTTTCGAAAGCCGCAAACGATGACGACAACAGCTAAAGCAACACCAACACGAACAACAACAATAATATTACTAACAATAACAATAAAATGTAAACGAAGAGAAATGTAAAGAAAAAGAAAAAGAAGGCAACATCAACATCAACGACTAGACATGGTCTGACATAATAATTATGCATGACATTTTACCTTCACACTCATTCAAGTGGTGCGGCGTTTTATTTTTTTCGATTGGTTTCTGATATGACATAATCCGTTGAACTCTTGAGTTTGGGCTATGAGTTTGAACTCAAATGAGTGCGATTCATAATAGTACATAGATATGAATAACAGCTGGATATATCAGGCACATATGACTTGGCTCAAGTGCAGCACCGGCATATGTCTATCGGATATTGGGATTTTTGGGTTACGTGCGATTGCATAACTCGTGATGAGTTAGCTATAGTTGTATACAATATATATCTCTATTGTGGAAGATGGAGTGGAAGATGCAGCTGTAATAACGCCGCTTATAAAGTAGCCGAAGCGTGGCCAAGTGAAACAAGTTTAGAGCGTCTATTTCAGTTTCAGTTTTACGTTTGGTAAGAGAATTAGCTGCACTTGAACTTGTTTTATGGTGAAAAAATAAATTGCATAAAAATCATATGTGTTAGTGAACATACGTATGTCAGTGTGCTCATTTGGTCATTTGGTTAATGGCACGTCCACTTTCACTGTTCACGTTTGAACTCAAACTCACCTGCATATTGTGTGATGAATCTTTTGACTTAGGCTGCACTCAGAGTGGGAAGTTTGGATTAGCAGGTGTGCTAATCAATGGGTGTAATGTGTTCCAGCTATGCACAACTTTCCTCGAAATAATCGAAACACTCAAACACTCGAACACATGCAATTGGAGTTGCAGTGTGGTCTTAAGTAACAACCACAGCACTTCTTCGAATCAGTTAGTTTTGGCTGTGTTATGAACGGTGTTTCGTATAAACAACAAGTCACAGATAAATATACACACTCTCGATATATACACAAACACAAACACACACGCACACACAATGATTTCACTCGAAACAAAATGCGAGCGTTTCGCGTCGTCGTTGTAGTCGCTGTCGACTTTCTTTCTGCGCTGCTCGCTTGGCTCTTTCGAATTATATATATATATATATATATTTATATGTGTATTTATTTGTAAAACTGATTTCTTGCGGTTTCGGAGGTGGTGGCTCCTCGGCGATGTCTACGTTCGAACTGTAGTCGAAAATGCCGACGTGTGGCTCTTTTAAAGAAATTTTCGTTGAGAGCGACGTACCGCCTGGATTTGCGACGCGCTCTATGCTTGCTCTGTGGCTCTGTTGCTCTTAGCGGCGATCCGAAGAGTCGTTGTCGTCGTCTTCGTCGTAGCTACCGTCATCGTCAATGGTCGTTCGTAGCGCTCACATTGAAATTACACTGGAGTATTACACTTTTTTTTGGCAGCATCAGTAGTAGCATTAGGCTCTTTAAATTTGAGCTTGACTTCCAGCTGCAAGGGGCACTCAGTCGGGGGAACGGCTCACAGCGGGGAATGGCGATGAAATTGTGCGTAAGTCGTTGAGTTCAATGCGTTTGTCAAATAGTAGCAGTGCCAGTTGCCACATAAAAGTGCAGTTGACTAATTAAGTTTGTAGCCTAAACGCGTTTTATTGCAGCTAACTTGATTAAGTGTTTTGTTTTCGTGCAACTTGCCCAAAACAGAAGACTTAGGCAACAAACGTACAGCACTGTACTTGCAACATAGAATATCAAGTGATTTATTGACAGATCATGGTCATTATGAAATTTCGAACTTGTCTGTCGATTTAATTATTCTGACATTTTTAAACTGCTTTGGTCTTATACAGAAATGTCATGTTTGAAAGGTTCAATGGTAGAAGTTTGAAAAAAAAGGAAAAATTATATATCCGTATAAAATATTATATGATTAATATAGTTGTCATATAGATTTAAATAGATTTTACAGTATATTACTATTATTTAAAATTTTAATAATTAATTTCTATGTAAACACTTCATTAATTTTAATATGAATTAAAATATAATTCTACTTTATCCCAATCTACCTTTTTTATGAAATTGTATGTTTGCAGCAAATAAATAGATTAATATTTGATATTAATATTAATGTTATAAACATGTTGTTCCCATTACAGCAACAACCTTGACCCATGTCTCAATGCAACAGATCTTCGAACTGCACTGAACCCAAAGAGTGTAAAGTTCAAGCGTTCAAAACATAAAAAACACAGTTCAGGGCGATATTATCTAATGTTTAGACTAATGTTTTGTCCCAAGAAAAGTTCACTGTCACTATGCCAAAAGGCGATTACAAGGGGCAATGGCAGATGGGCTGGGAAAAAGGGCAACCCAGAGGGGTAATAACAAATCACCCAAACGCACCAAAGTCAAGATACAAAGGAAAAAAAAAAATAAAAATAAATAACGCATGAACCACTACAATTCAAAATAGCCTCAAACTCAGGCCAAGTTGACAAGATTTCAAGCGCTCGCACGAATGAATATGAGCATGAGTATGAGTTTGAGTACGAGTGCGAGTGCGAGTGCAAGTGACTTGTGAACTGTTCCCATTTCTGTGACCAGTTGTTGTTGTTGTTGTTGCTAAGTTGTCAGCTTGTTGCAAAAGTTGAGTGAAAAACTTCCCTCTAGGGCGTCCAGTGGCAATGACTGAACGTCTGTCTGTGTGTGTGTGAGTGTGTGTGTGAGTATGCCTGTGTGTGCCTGGCTATTGTCATTGTCCAACGCAGCCAAGTCTTGAGTGCACAATTTGTTGACTGCATTTTGCAGTTGCCCCTCTTCAGCTCTTTCGCTCTCTATGTTTCTGTGTTGCTCCTATATTACGCTGTACTCTTTACGCTCTGCTTTTTAGCTGCTCCTTTTGTTATTGTTGCTGCTGTTGTTGCAGTGGTCGCTCGTTATCTAACCGAAAGTGAAATGGGCGCTAGCGAAATGCAAAAGTAAAACATTGTAAACTTAAACGAAACACAATACTTATGCACTCGCAGTTAGCAAACTGTAAATTTGCTAAAATGCAATAACAATAAAACGCAAAGCAAATAAAATCAAAACACAAACAACAACAACAACAACAACAACGAAAAAAAACACATCAACTACGATGAAAACTTAGTTAAAACGGCTTTCATGTAATAACTGTTGCTAACACTGCCACACACCTGTGGCATGCCGCAAGCCTTGTGCGCTCAAGATGGAAGCTGCAACTGTTGCAAGCGGCAGCTCAAAGTCATTCATATGCATAGATAATATTTAGATGCCGTAGCTAAATTTCATTACACCATTGTTTTATTGTTTTTCATAGGGTATATGGACTTCGTGCAATTGGGGACTTCCATCGAATGGTCAACAAGTCATGCAACTGCCTCAGCATTTCCGACCCTAAACAGCAAACATTTCGATTGTTTTAAGTAATTTATGTTGCCTATGTTGTATATATACATATATATATATATATATTTATTATGTATGTCTCTTCCATTATATACCTTCATGTCTTTTATGCGCTATATAGCATATGCGCTCATGCAACCTGCTCGAGTAAGTGAGTGAGTGAAGCGACACACGGCCATTAGTTCAAGTTGATTGCACTGAAAATTATTATCAATGATAATAAAAAATATATTGAATATATTGAATTTATCGCTTTGCATCAATCATTTTCGAGAATACCATGTCATATATAGAAAATCGAAGAAATTATACATAAGACATCAAAGCATGAAACCGATAAACGAGCAGGAAACTGTAACAATATTTAGTAATTGCATTCAAAATCAAAAAATATGAAGTGCTTCAAGCATTTAGTGTATGAAATGCATAAAATGCACTAAATTTGCAAATTTTTCTTTAACACTATGTCATGGATAAAGCGATATAGTGTGTGTAATACGAATAGGCAACTGGCTTAACATGTGCTATTAATTTTTGACATGGGGCAATTGACTGAGAAATCACAACAAAAAAAGAAACAAAAATCTGTGAAAAAGTTTTTAGAGTGTAACGAATAGTGCGATAACAGACCAATTCATGGGAAATGTTGCAACATTGACCGAAAGGGAAAGACAAATATTTAAAACAAGTTACAAAAAAATTAAGCAATTGTAACAGCATCCCCATCCTCAGATTCAGCTTCATCCTTCATCCACATCCACATCCTCATCCTCATCCTCATCAACTGGCCAGACTTCCTGTTTGAAACGCGACCGTGGCTCTTGACTATTACGCAATGAACTTCAACTTCAAAAGTTGTGTTTGGAAAAATCAAAAATAAAACTCAACTCAACACAATCGGAAATAGACCAGTTTTGGGTATTAGCGGAAGCTGCGTCCGCCATCGCGATTTGATTGCGCCTCACACTAAATAATTAACTGTGTTTGTAGGATTATATGCAGCGGGATTCGACTGCAGCTGCTATACCGAACAGCAGGAGCTGCACTTGTTGAAAAGTGAAAGCCGACACAATATATCTTAGCTTTTGAAGTTAACATTTGTACATCATTGTTGCATGCCCCAGGAAATTGACATTGGCTCTAATCGTGTTCAATCGCTTTAAAGCGTCCGCAGAGCGAACGGGCCATCATCGTCGTGTAACGTACAATATCCATATCAGGCTGTGACATATTGTGCTACTGTGGATGTCACAACTGACAACATCCTGTCACATTTTATAATATATATTATTATACGCTTTACTAATTGTTTACTGATCAAAACAGGTTGTGCGCTTGATCTATCTAAAACACTTAAGCCTGGTTTTAGTTATCTAACATTACATCTTGATAGAATGGCCGTACAACTTTTAAAGTTTTAGGGACTTTACATTATAAACTATATAATACCTTTAAATTACATGACTTTTGATACTAAATGAGTTTTTGTTTTATTTGATTTACTTAGATTATTAATTTGCTCGAAGACTTATATCCATCGGTCAATCAACTGCAACAGACACGTCGTCGTTCGGAGCGATGATGTATGATTATGGTTATATGATGACATTATGATGACTGTGTGTGAAGAGTTGTGAAAACAGGATATTTATAATATAATTTACTGCCGTAGATTATATAACAAAAGTGTAGACTAAACAAGGAAATACAACGTCCATTGATGGAGGTCAGAATGTAGTGTATTTCTGGTATAGGCATTCTCGACTAGAGCTTCTTTTTCAATTACAAAGCGAATTTACAGCAATATTCGTAGATCTGGTCCCGTCTCAGGTATAGCACCTGTGCAACAACTGCTGCAGTTGCACCGGCAGTGGCAGAGCCAGAGGCAACGTTGCGTGTCTGGGTCTGTCATTTGGTGTAATTGCAATTGTTGTTGCCACACCATCGAGTGGTGCGTCCACATTTTTCCAGTTACTGCTTAAACTGTAGCTGGTTTTTTGAAGTTTTACAATTTAATTTCTGGCATTTATTTGCATTGAATTTGTGAAATGCAATTTCTTTTGCCCGTATAGTTCATTTGATTATCGTCTGATTTACACTTGCATCAATTAAGTGTAATCACAGCTATTTCACCACTCGTCAGCTTAGTTAGTCTTACTAACTGCAACGACATCGTTGGCTGTGCATGATTTTCCGCGATTTGTCTCGATTTCGCAAGCCCTATGGATTCTGACTGAAGCTGATTAATGGACGAACATCTCTCTGGCATTTAAGCTCTATTTAATAGAGTCATTTGCCAACTAATTAATGGCTATTAACTAAATGCTTTGCCCCAGCAAAAAACACACAAACAGTGTCAGTCTCTGTGATATACAATTAACAGCTTGGCAAATAGAGCTAGAGTCAAGATTAGTTCAATTGAAGCCTCCAGTGTTTTAATTGTGATTTAGGCTCATTATTTCAAATGGGCTTCAACTTGATTTTTGACAACGACCAACAATCGTCTCACACCAAAGGTCAGCTTGAAAAACTAGCCACGTCTATGGCTAGTTTTGGCAGATTTTTTTTTTTTCAAAATTCGCTTAATCGTTTTGGTAAAGACTCAAAATTATACTGTATATTGTTTATCCGGAATTGGAATTACTAAAAGTATGCTCTGACTTGACT
>JBANCZ010003097.1:0-13634 GCA_037040025.1 Sphaerogastrella javana
GCATATGGTTTTGTGTCTTCATAGAGCTCTACGTTTCCAAAAGATATCGCAAATTACAGCTTAGCTTTCTTGCGATAATGAGCACCATGATTATGCCACAGGGAATTTGAATTAAGGAGTTTATAAAACGTAAGTTAAGACATTTCATTTATCACGAAATGAAGTAGAAATTTAATAAAATACTGATATATATATATATATATAAATATATAAGTGTATTTTAATGTATAAATATATTTGAATTGACTGTAGTTCTATAAATTTCATTTTACTTATAGTTGAATTTATTGTCACCAAATATGAGTTGTTTCTAATTAGGCAAGGGCCTTATCAGCATTCGAACTGTCTTGAGCGCTGTTTCGCCTGACCAGTGAATGGAATTCAATTTTTCAACAGCGCTACCATAATATTTTCCATTCAAATTTCTAAAATTAAAATATTAATTTGTTAAATTATACAGTTAATTATAAAAATATAAATATTATTACACTTGATCGCAGTCTTTAAACCATCCGCCTCCATTATTTTTTTTGGCACAATTTAGCGAAACTCGATCATTATCATTATCATATGTAGAAAATCTGTTATTTTCGTTGAACGATAATTCGTCATCCACAGAACCAGTGAATTTACCTAGTTTAATTAGTCTATACTGATCACCCGGACCAGAAATACGGAACTCATCGTAATACGCGTAATTGATATCACCATTAAATGATTCCATATGTATGAAGAGTTCGTAGTTTTGATCATTAGTCAGAAGGTATATTATTTGTAATCCGAGAAAAAAGTCACCATCAAACGAACCAAATCCGTTTTTATATCTTATCCAATTCCTGTTGAAATTCTCTTTACCATTGATTCGCTGTTGAATTACCAACCATCCAGGACCTGCAAGCTTGCTGTTACATAGGACTTCCATAAAGCCAGATGCTGGGTGTTTTATTTTAAACACACCTGTCAATTTGCCACACTTAGTTGGCAGGTTACTTTCATTGTATTCCAATTGTTGCTGTTCTGTTTTATCATTGATTGTTTCACAAAATAATAATATTGTAGAATTCTGGCTACAATCAGCATTGACTTCTAATTGCTTCGCAGCATTTTCTTTATAGGTATTTAAGAGATTTTCTGTTTCTGATAATTTTAATCTTAATTCTTTGATTGTTGCATCTTTTTCTAAACATTGGTTGATCACATTTTCGTTATAGTTTCTATAATTCTTTTAGATAAGATAATTAAATAATTTATTTCGTTATCTTTAAAGATTCTTATGCAAACATACCGCAGGTGAACTGGAATTATTTCCTGTAATTATGTCCAAAATCGATGCTATACATAAAAGAAAAGTAAAATATCTCTTCATTTTAGGAAAATATTAAGGGCAGTTCACAGCGTTTAACCCAGCAAAGAACTGAGTAATTTTTTTTTTCAGATATCATTTAAATATATTAAAATAAAATATGTACTATGTACATATATTCGAATACGCTATAATACCGCATAAGATATATAATATGTATGCATAATTTAATTTGCTATTACTGATAAGCGTAAGGTTTTCCCTTTGTGCGACAACGAGCGCTGAAGAAAGAGTATCCAACAGTAGGAACGCAAATTGGTAATTTGTTTCAATAATTGATATAAAAAAATAGGTATCCACACCTTGAATATGAGATTAGATGTATAATGAAATTTTCTTCGTCTGTCACTGTGTCCGTCTGTATGAACACCTACGTTTTGTAAAGATTAAGTATACATATTTGGCTCGAACGATACTTTTGTTTGCAGTCAGCGCTATTTTGGAGATAGACCGTTATGCTTTGAAACTTATATTCAAATTATATAACACACCAAACATTCTGTTCCTAAAATATTTAACACTGGGTCCCTACTGTCGGTCCAATCGCTGCTGTTGGATATCGGTGCCAGCTCATTCAAAGATTGTTGTTGTTGGAGAGTTCTAATATTAATCAAATAAAAATTCAATAAAAGCTCACAAATGCTATTGAATCTAGCCATACGGCGTATATACAACTGATATCAGCTTTCCAATTTGAATATATGGCAAAACAAGATCACACAGTGTTGACAGACATGCATTCATTACATTTTTCGTATAAAAATCTCAATCAATCATGAATTTGCAGCTGCCCAAACGCCCACACACCTCTGTGCTACCTTTTTTTTGGCCAAACAAATGCCCGGAGTGGCCACTCAATTGGCATGAAGTTGCTACTTTTTATCAGTATTGAAAAAACTCGAGTCCGAGATTGACTTTTTTAGCCGCTGTCGCAGGTAAAAATGGTCATCATTGATATGGGTAGAGTTGCACTCAGAGTGGATTGTATGAGTGGAGGGTTGTGGAGGCTGTGTTTTGTGGGTTGAGGGTGTTGCGGTTTTTTTTTTTCATAAATTGGTAACTGTTTAAATATTGAAAGTTTCGGTTAGCTACAGCTGGAGGCGCCACGCTGTTGATGCACTCAGCTGCACTCAGCTGCACTCAGTGCAAGTCCAAGCGGATTACGTGTAAGTTTCAATTTACCTGCCCAAAGGGTGGCAACGCCGGCGGGTACAGAGAGAGAGACAGAGAGAGAGAGTGGGATGGACAGACGAGGATCCCCACAATAGCTATGTCCAAGCCGAAGGACAGCGGAATAATTGTTATAAAGCGAGAGAGAAAGAGGAACCATGTAAGTGAAGTAGTGTTACTGGGAAGAGAGGGTGGGACGGAGGGTTCTGCAAACAAGCAAACAAATAAACAAGCGACAGGCAAACATGCCGCGCTGTGATTGCAGAACATTTGCGCAAAAAGGCAAAACAATTGAATTGAATTGACAACAACATCAACAACCACAGTGGCAACAACAACAACAACAACAACACCAACAACAACAACAACAACAACAACACCAGCAACAACTGCAACAGCGGCAGAACGAATGCCAGCGGTCTCTGGGGCAGCGCGGGATGGGTGAGTGGTATAAGAGGTGGTAGGGTGGGGTGGGTTAGTGGCAGGAGAGAATGGCAACGGTGTTGATAGCATTAAACATGCCTCGGCGAGGTCACAGGATATGCGTGCAGCCAAAAGTCTGCGCCGTTCGTCGTGTTGTTTTTGGCCAATCTGTGCGTTGTCTGACCAAACACAATTCCCATTGTTATTGTTGCCGCTTGTTGTTGTTGCTGATGTTGTTGCTGTTGGTGTTGTTGTTGTTGTTGTTGTTGATGTTGTTGTACTGTTGTTGCTGTTGCTTGTTGTTTGCACTGCACTCGAATGCTTTTTGCAATGTAAACAGCCGCAGTCGTCGCACGCACATGCCAATCGTCTGTCCCTCTGACACTCGCACATATTTCCACATTTCCACATTTTCACATTTTTTCATTGTTGTTATTTATTTTTCTTTTTTTTTATGGCAAATTTTCGTTTTATTTATTTGCTTTAGTGCGGTTAATTTTGTCTTTTTGCTTTGGCGGGGGATGAACACAAATTAGTTGAATTTCGGCTCAAATAATTTTTTCGTATATTTTTTTTAATCGGCTGCAAACAGATGCGACATCAGCAACAACAACAAGAACTCGCATTAAGAGACGCCCCTATTTGTAACAGTATTCAGAGGATTCGGTGTCTACAGTGGACATATCCTTAAAATTGCTTTGCTCTGGCGTACTTAATCCGCTTAAACGTTGAATGTGCTAATAGTTTTTCATGTTACATCCCTGACTTTTGCATGGGCGTAGCCCGAAACCCAACCACAAGCAACACCAACACCATCACCACCAAAACAACAACCACAACAACAACAACAAAAACAACATCTGCTGTTACTATCAGCAACAACAACATCAACATGAACATCAGCAACATTTTTTTGGACAGGGTTGCCCTCGTGCCAGTCGAACCGAAAAAAGGTGTTAAAAGCCAATAATTTATATGCTTAGCAATTGTTAGAGTCTGCATATGTATGGGTATATATGTGTATATGTATATGTGTATGTGTGTGTATGTGTCTATGCATATACGGCCTGGTTACCTTTTTACCCCCTCGTTGCGTCTCCTCATTACTCATGTTGCTATTTGCTCTCTAAGTTTCATTACATTGCGGTAATTGCGTTTTTATATTTTTATTTTGATATTTCTTTTTTTAATGATGGACAATTTGTAACCCTAGAGCCGAGCCATGTGATAGATCTTTGACACAGTAGAGCCTGGCTGTGACGAATGTGAAAACGAGAACATGAAATTGCAGCGGAACATTTAGGCGAAGAGTTTAATTTATTTATATTAAGTGGAAAATACAACCAGCACAAATCGATATAAACCCGTGCAGCTGTCTCAATTAATTATGCAAGTGTTAAATGGGAATTACGTAGAATAGAAAAATAATAATAAATACGCGTTCACTTGACCTTCACTTTTTTACTATTACAATAAAACTAAAAAATAAATGCAATATTATTGAGTATAAGTAAAAGAATTGACCAGTCGAAAGAAAATTTAGCAATTATGTTAATTATATTTTTATTTCATTTATAATATTATTATTTCAAAACCAGTCGAAAGAAAATTTAGCAATTATGTTAATTATATTTTTATTTCATTTATAATATTATTATTTCAAAATTTATGATAATTTATACCAGGAAAATGCGAATTGGATTTTTTTTTTCAAATTTTCATTGTTATATTTTAAAACTTTAAAATATAATTTATATAAATATACAAATTTTGAATGTATGTTATGTATAGTTTGTTTATATTTTTTTGACGTATAATTATTTATTCCAAAAAATGTAAGTGTTTTTTTTTATTTTCTAGTGTTATATAATTTAAATTTTAAAAACAGAAACATAGAAATTTAATGTTTATTTATTATAGTTTATTTATATTGAATTATTTAAAATTTATTGCAGATGAATGGTAAGTAAATCATATTTATTTTATTTATAAAAGTTATTTCGGGAAAACCGGAAATATAAATAAATTTTTAATATAATTATTCAATGTTATTGGGTTTTTGTTTTATTTACAATTAATTTATTTTATAATTTATTTATTTATATTTTACTAAGAGAATTTGTATATTTTATATAACAAATTTATAACCTCAAACTACATTCATTAAATAAATTTATATTAATGCGAGCAAATATTAATGTTATTATTATTCCTCTATTACTTCAGAGAGCTGTGAATTCTCATAACGCATCGATGCATTATAATCGAGCATTTTATGTGACGTCTATTAAAGTAACAAGTGACATTTTTGTCGGCTACCAGTTATTACACTCTTCCCTTTCTCTCCTTTCCCTTCCTTTGCTCTACCATCCCTTTCATTCGCTTCTTTTGTGCGATGTTTGCATCAATCAAATCAATAGAAGCAATAAAATCGCATATGTGCGACAAATATGCCACTCACCCCCCGACGCAGCCCCTGCTCAAACATAGAAAGAGAGGCAGAGAGAGAGAGAGAGAGAGAGAGTAGGAGAGAGAGAAAGAGTAACAGCAAAGGAGAGAAATTCATATAGAAATTGCCAAAAATGGAACATCAATTAATGGGCCTATGGCAAGGAGCAGCAGCAGGAGCAGCAATATCAATGGCAATAGCAATGGGAGCATCAGAAGTGGGCGTGCCTGAAATGCCTGAATATCCTGGCCAAATTTAATGAAAATGGCTCGAAGCAGGACAAAGTTGGGTGCATTTGCCGTGGCACAATTATTCATAGAACTAATTGCACACGGATATGGGCATCGTTAGGTAAATGGCACAAAGAAAGCGACAGCAGCAGCAGCAGCAGTAGCAACATCCTCATATAACCTAGCAACTGCCTCAATGTCATACTGTATCTTACTCTCCATCTCCCTCTCCCTCTCCCTCACTCCCTGTCACCCTCTCTCCCACTCTCCTTGTCTCCCTCTCCCCCTTTTGACTTAAACTCAGAGACGAGACGACATGCAAAAATGCATTAATATTAGTTTATGATCTTTTGGCAGCGGCAACCCCCCGCTGTACGTGGTCGTGGGCGTGGTTGTGGTTGTGGGCGTGGTCGTGGCTACTGCAATATTACATTATTAATATTTTAGCACTTGGCTGGGGCCGAAAATTTGACGAGCAAATAAATGCCTAAAGGGAAAGGGAAAAAGAGAATAAGAGGGAGGAACGGGAGAAAGTTGGAGAACCAGAAAGAGGGAGAGACTGGCATAGAGCAGGATATTGAGCAGTACGCACACATATGGCCTGCCATCAGACGGACATCCTGGCGAGAAATGTTGTTGTTGTTGTAATTGTTGAAGTTGTTGTTGTTGTTGTTGTTGTTGGGTTTTGCTGTATTATTTATGATAATGTTTGGCCATTCGTTTGGTTTATTGTGCTAATGTGCCGCAATTAAGATTAAGACGATGATTTTCCTGTTTACCCCCCACCCCTACACACACACAAACACACACACACACACACACACACATACACAGATATACTAACTCTGCAATAGAAAGAAAGCACGCATTATTATATATATATGAGTGGGTATAGCCTACCAATATGTCTATATATATGACTTTGTGTACATAATATACATACATATATATACATATGTGCATGTGTGTAAATCTGTGTGTATATGTGGTAGTGTGTAAGTTTTACTTTTAGTCATAGACACGTTCTAAGGCTCAGTACTAGAGAACTATTGGTTCACCTATAAATAATTATATTTGCACGCTCTGAATGTCTTTAGCCCACATATGGTCAAGTAGTGGGAGTGGCATGCCCTATGAATAGCTGCTTATACGATGAGTATCTATTGTTTAAAGGCCCAAGGGTAAAAGCTCACGAAATTACCCTTAACTACTGTCTGATAGTTAAATTATTTAATGCTCTGTGTGTGTGTGATAAGATCCCAATGAAAAGATTTCCTTTCAGTTGGAATTTCACTGTTTTCACATTGATAGAATGAAAACCTTGTAAAATTTTCTAAAATAATTTAGATATGTTATGTATTTTGTAGCTTTTCATATAGCCACCGTATTATATATCTAATTTACTTCATATACTGTAAAATTGGGTACTTGAAGCTGTATCAATAACTATTCTATTTTGTATAATAATAAATTGTTTGTAGAGGTTACTTATTGTCCCAATTTAACCACATTTATAGCACATATACTTTAAGTTATGCATTTCATAATAATTTATATAAAATATCGCTGGAAAGAACTTTTAACACGCAGCTTATATAGACCATACGATAATGCATACTAAATAATCCGACAGTAAAATTGTGAATAAAGTGAATCTCCCTCTCGCTGTCTCTCTGGCCATAATCATAAAAAAATCTCGACTAAAACTAGCGACTACATTCGAGCTAAGGCTCACTCAAAATAAGTTTACGTCTTGGCACTTTGTTTCTTTTTTTTAATGTTTTTTTTTTTGTTGTTGTTTTGTTGTAGTAAGGACCATAATAAAAACCTGAACAATTCACCTGCCAGTCTAATCTGATGTTGCCTCAATGAGGACTGCGACTGTACAAATGGTTTTGGTTTTAACTTTTATTTTCTGTTGGTTTTTTGTATATTTTTGTTGGTTTGTTGTTGTGTATATACTTGATTTTTTGTTAGGTTTTTGTTGGCATTGGCTTTGTGGTACTGGGCATGGTATGGTATGCCGATCTGTGATTAATGACTCAAGCCAAGGGTCTCCCACCAATCTGTTTTGGGGAATGTGGCGAATGTCGCACGGTGCGGCACGACGCGCCACGCTTCGGTACAAAATCGTGCGATAAAAAGTCTTAAACATCAATTTCCATCGGTTTTTGGGCCTTTCTTTTATTTATGACAATCATTTATCATGGCATACGCCGAGAGTACAAGGCAAATTTTTCGCGATTACGCTTTTCCATTATCCGGCACATTGCGACTCCGACATAGGCTCCAACCTCTCCGAACAGTACAACATTCAGTCTCAGTTTCTCATTCTCAGTCTCAGTCTCTCACGCTGTTTCTCAGTGTCTCAGCCTTTTTTCTCATTTCGCTCAATTTAAATGCAAAAGTTCAACTTTTATCTGGAGAAAAAACAGTAAAGAAATCAAGGAAGAAAGCGACTTTTGTTCATTTGGACGACTTTCTTTCATTCGTTTTTCTTTGTTTATTTTATGCCACAAGTGATTTATAAACTAAAGAGCTTTGATATGCCTTGCATATTATACCAATAATTTGCAATTAATGTTTTAAACAAGTTGTAGATATTGTAAATATGAAGAAAATTTTCTTTTAATAGAGCAATTGCCCTTCGGTAGCTATATTTCAAACAGATCAGATCATTGCATTGAGAGCTGTCGAATTGAATGGGTTTCATTTGAAATAATAATAATAATTCACATCAATTTGATGCATTTTGATTGTTTCGGAGTCTTTAAAATCATTGAATTGTTTATAAAGAAAATAAATTCTATAACAATTGTTCTGAATGCAATATCAATTGTCTTTTATAGCTTGCGCTTCATTATCTTTCGATTTAATCGAAGCTGTTTTTGTGTAAGAGAGTGTTTGTATGTGTGTATATACATGGGTATATAATATACTAATACTATATATGTATGTATGTAAGTATGTATCTCTTTATGTGTGTATATGTGAAATGCATTTAATTGCTACACAAACCTCGAGGGGAAATGCACAAATCGGTAATCATAGATTAGACGAACAGTTGTAATAACTATGAAGTGACTCCTTCACTCTCACTCTCTCTCATAATCGCTCTCCCTTTCTCTACTTCTCTTACTCTCTCTCTCTCTCTGTCTCTCTCTATCTCTCCCTGTCTCTCTCTCTCTCTCTCTCGCTATCTTTCCTTATATTGCTGTATCTCTCTCTATATATTTCTCATCTTACGCACAATTTGCAACCGGGCAATAATAATGCCAATTCAGATTTTTGCCCAAACATATATTCCTGGAGAGACATATCCTAATTGTTTGTTTGCCAGACTTCCTCTAGCCTTCTCGCTCTCAAACTCACAGTCTGACTATTCTCCATCTCTATCACACTCTGTGCATGTGTTGGTAAACGGCAAAATGGAATGAAACATAAATATTACGTATACGTAGCTGCAAACGTAATCCAAGTGGGAAATGCAAAAGTTCGGAGTTTCGGGTCTGTGCAAATAGCTGCATGATAAGTTAAATTGATGTGAACACAAGCTCTGCAACTACTCCCTGCCACGCCCTCTAGACAGCCCCTACACACCACCAAACACCCTCTATACACTCCTAACTCCCTGCTTTGGCTTGTGGCAGCTGCTGAGCTTAGATAAATGCTACAAATCGAATGCTCGCCTCGCCAACAACTTATGCATGGAAATGATTAAGTTTTTGTGCCAAGCGAGTTCCCAGAGAGACAAAGAGAAATAATACTCAGTTCGCAAGCGAGTGTGAAAGGGAGGGAGTGATAACAGCTGAGCAATCACAAAGCAAATTTCGAAATTAAAATGTGCAATAATTTGACGCTCGAGTCTAATTAGCTTTGAGCTCTTCGCCACAAGCTAATGAAACTTCGAGCTTGAGAGCTAGTTATATTTCTATTTGCTCGCCGAACCATTGACCAATGCCTGCAGGCCATTCAAAAAAGAATTAATGAAGCAAATTGATGAATATCCAAAGAAACTAAAGTATTTTCCAAAGTTAAATAGACATCGAGCGAGATTAAAACGAAAAACGAATAACGAAAAACTTTGTTCGATGCTTAGATTACGTTTAAAATAGAATTTATAATTTAATTCATTGCTTGCGGTGTGTTCTACCCGACTGTTACGTATTGCTTAGGGGTTTCAGATCTAACTGTTAATTGCGTGGTTCAATGGTAAAAAGCGGCAATCTTACAGACTTAAAATAAAGTAATGGCTCTAGAGCCAAAACGGTATTCAGCTGAGATTCGCTTTTCAAGAGGTCGGAAAGATGCAATTCATGGCGCGGACGCATCACGTAAACGGTTATGCGGGTGAGTATGAGTGTGTGTGAGTGAATGAGTGAGTGTGTGTGAGTGTGAGTGTGTGTCATAGGACAGCGAGCTTATTGAGAGTCATGCCAGTGGCAAAAGCTGAAGCAGCAGTCGGAGCTGGAGGAGGACCGTTCCTGTGAAAGTGGACAAACAGGACAGGACAGGCACACGTCGATGTGCTTGCAACGCGGCAATCTCTCAGTCGCCTGTTAAGAAGCAATCACGAATTGAAAGCTGAATCGGCAAAGCCAGAAAGAGACGGACAGACAACCACAGGAGTGAGACGCATGAGTCAGAGAGACAGAGGCTGCAAAAATTGCGAAGGCAGAGGCTACAGAAAAAAAGAAAGATTGAATGTATTGACTTACGCAGCAGGCGAGGCCTGGAACAGAGGGTGAAAGGAAGGTTTGGAGTGTCGATTTTCTGCAATATCATCAACTATAAATTACGAATATTGACGCACAACAACAACAAACAAGAGGCAAAGGCGAGTACGTGGCGTGATAATGGATATTTGTCAGATATGTGAACATTTTAAACTTCCGCAACGAAATGCCCGAAATTGGTCAGGAGAGGGTGTTCAGAGGGTGTGTTGTTGCTGTTGGTTGCCACGAATCAGACTTGCTTTTCCTCTTTTATTTTTTGCAACATAAACATAAAAAGGTAATATGCCGCAAGGGACTGGTGGGCAGGGCGCAAAAGAAACACCAAATGTGTGGCACTCTGATTGCAGTAAAGTGCAAAAAGGAAAAACCCCAAAAAACAGAAGCGACACACAGAGAGAGAGGGAGAGAGAGAGGGAGGGAGTGTGTGTGTGTGTGAGGCAAATGTTTCACAATGATTCGACAGGTTTTTCTACCATTTCTCTTGCCATTTCCCTTTTTTTTTCTTTGGGTACACACTGTCAATGTTGTTTTTGGGATGATGTCGAGTCGTTGTGATTAGCTGAGGCGTCTCGAATGCGTGTCAAAGGCTCATATTGCTGCTACTCAATTTTCTTTGGCGAAGAACATAAAACTGAATTTGAAATTTATGCACAGCATTTAAAACTGGACATTGACAGAAACAGAGAGGCCGATGGGAGAGACAGCACAGCAAAAGTAGAAGTACAGTAGAGTACGGCACAAACAGACGCAAAAACCTGTTTACCCAAACAGTTTCAGTTTCAGTTTGTATACACTTTTTTCTTATGAATGAAAAATTCTGCGAAAAACAAAGGGGAAAACAAAAAAAAAAAAAATAGGAAAACGAAAACAGTCTGCTGACGTGAGACTCTGACATTGAAAATTTTGTTGCTGAAGTTGAAAAGCTTTTAATGAATATTCCGCAGCTATTGTAATGATCTTACTCTCAGTCTTTATGCTCTCCACTTTACTTACTCTCTCTCTCTTTCTTTCGCTCACTCTCAATTGTTTCTCTCTCTCTCTCTCACACACACACTGTTTCTGTTGCTCTTTCTCTTTATATGTTGTGTGTAGATTGCTGTTTGTAGTGTTTTCTGGGGCCAGCAGGTTTCATGAAGTTCTCATACTTGCGCCTTGTTGTAGTCAACTTTCCATGAAAGTACGACAGAACAGAAAAAAAAATACGAAGAATTTCAATGGAAAACTTTGCATTTCCTGCGAAATTTTTTCGCTTTATATTTTACAACAGCAACTTCCGGTTTCCGTTCAAAAGATATAAAAATAAAGCAAAACTCTTTCCCTAACTGCTTCAAGTGCTTTTGTTGTTGGCCTTAACTGTTGTTGTTTCTATTATTATTATTATTTCTATTATTCTTGTTGTTGTTGTTGTTGTTATTGCTATTGCTCCTTTTGTTGTCACTTGCTGAGCCCACTTCTTCAGTTTGTCGTAGAATTGTTTTCTGCCATCTCCCATAAAGTTTTCACAGACATTCAACCCATTTGCTCTGAGGAGCTGGCCCTCCCTTTGGTATTCATCTGGCTTATATGAGTATCATAATTGTTGCAGTGTATATATGTATATGGATATATATATGCATATATATCATACATATACATAAACTTGCAACAATTGGGAATCAAACTTTGCAGACGCCTCAACGAGCTACCCAATCTCGGTAGAATACTCGAAAGAAATCCAGAATGTGAAGAATGGTCCGCCTCAGCACTTTGGCCATGACGTTATGAAAATTTTATCACACGCCAACTTTTAGGAGGGGGAGTTTCACCGGAAGAACGTGTGTAGTCAAAAAGGTACGAGTAGTACAAATGTCTATCGCTTAAGGAAAATGTTACGTTACATTTATCAAAAAAATGCAAAAAAAAAACAACAAAATATATAACGAAGTAAAAACAAACAGCACGAAATTTCCACGAAAAATTTCCACGAATTTCGAAAAACACGCAACGAAAGACAAGCATCTAAAAATCTACAAATTAAAGTACGAACATATAATATTAATTGAATCGTACAGCTCATATGACATTTATGAAGCGGCCAGCGCCAACACATCCAGAACTGAACAATAAATAACTAGGCATGTTAAGTCCAGAGATACCCTGTATTGTACATTTTTTAAAGGCAAAGGTAAGCTTATCGAATGATTTTAATTTAAATTTTCCATTGCAATTAAAATCCTCCATTTGTTATTTCCAAGAATCATTAAAAAACGAAATTAAAATTTGGTATTTTGCAGCTTTAATGTAAATTATGATATACCCATCATAAAATAACAGTGGCAAGGGTATGCCAAGTAACACGTTCCGCAACAGTAACGAGGGCATAATGTCAGTCAGGGGTACAGGAAAGTGAATGGTGGGGAAGGGGTGGAACAACCCTTGGATTAATGCCGACGGCACCGTGTGCATGTCTAAATGCCAAATAAAAGCGTTGAGCTAAATGAAAACAAATTACCGTTGCATGTGAGAGTGCTAAAGGGCGAAGGTAACCAAGGCGGGGGTGTAGGGTATCAACAACCCCCAAAAACGAACGAACTGCATGCTGAGACCCACACACACACACACTCACACGAATCACAATCACAAATAGCACTGCCCCCCTCTCATGAAAACCCTCTAGGAGTTGCAATATGTTGCAGCCTGCAGGGTTACTGATGAGGCATTACACGGACAGGACACGACTTTAAACATGAAAATGCGTCAAGGCTAGCAGAGAACAGGAAAAAAGTGAAAAACATTTTGCCCGAGTCAATATCCCCGACGACCCGAAAGGGCAGACAACAAAAATTAATGAACAGGGCTAACTGCAATGAGCTATGCTCGACAGCTATCTGAGCAAAATGAGAGTGTCCTTTGATGGTCTGACTCGGTTGGGCTCTAGGACTGTGCGTACCGAGGACCGAGGGCCGCACTCTGCTAGAATGGGAGTGGGCGTGGGAGTGGGATCCGGTGTTGCCGTGTGGTGGCAGCTTAATGACAGGGCAGTTAGGGAGTCAAATGAAGTCGCGACTGGAATTCGATATTGCGCTGGTGGGCGTGCCGATGGCCAGCGGCCCCAAAAACTGCTGCCTCGACTCTGGCTCAGCTCTGAGCTGGTGCGTGCTTCGCAGTGCTCATTAAGCTCACCACAATGCTAGAGAGAGAGAGAGGGAGAGAGAGAGAGAGAGAGAGAGAGAGAGAGAGAGAGAGAGAGAGAGAGAGAGAGAGAGAAAGAGAGAGAGAGAGAG
>JBANCZ010003098.1:0-13631 GCA_037040025.1 Sphaerogastrella javana
TTTATTCAAATATACAATATTCAATTCAATTCATATATATACACATTTAATAGCACTAAATAGTAATTTTATATACATATTTATTTCATTATATATATTTTTGTTGCTGTTGCCTTTCATTCGTTTCCTCAAAAGCGTGAAGCGCCGTAATGGAATGCAATTTACTTTAGCCCCAGAGCACACAGACAGACACGGAAGATATTATATGTATATATGAAGACATTAGCATAGTTAAAGTTCGTTCTAGCAAATAGTCAAGTATTATATGGCACAAAGGTCATTATGTCAATATATCAACATTAATGCCTCAGTTCAGTTCAGAGGTGAACATCATTTCATGCTAAGCTACACACAGACACACTGAAATCTATGGTATACACAATCGTACAAATGCGACAGGGTCACATTAATCATGCGCTGAGAACAGTGTTGGTAAACGCTTGTTTGTCGCCTTTATAAGCACAGATATATACTATATGCTGTAGAACAAACACGTAAAAAAACAGCTAAATATATGTATTTTTATGTGGGTATTTTGTTTATGTTTTTGCAGAGAACACTGTAAATATGACCCAAATATTTCTTTATAAAAAACCAGGGAATAAAATGAAAGAAATGCTAAAGATTGTGTATATGCTATTAAAGCATATATACATCTATCTATCAAAAGTATATAATTAAAACACAAACATTTTTAAGTGGACTTTGGTTTAAATCTTTTCTAATTTTGATGTATTTTCATTATATTTTTTGGCATTTTCCCACAGCTAAAACATTTTTTTTAAATTGCAAATTTAATTCAGTTTTTATATGGTTTTTTCAACGTTTTCCCTAGAGCATTTAATATTCGTTCTGCTCGCAGCCTTGTATACAAATCTGATCATTTAACATTCATTTGTATTCAGTGGCGCCACAACTGAAATGAGTGAAAATTCATTCACATATGCAAACATTTTTGGTTTGTTACGATTTGATATAATTTGCATAAATCTGTTGATTGTTGTTGACGCCAAATGATTATAAAATTGAAGAAAACAAAATGAAAAAAAAAAAGCAACAGAACAACAGCTACCACCATATATAAACAAATAATAATAATAATGAGGCATAAATTATTATGCAGTATATATGTACGTATATATTCACATTTTGTATGGGGTTTTTATGGCTGAAAGTCAAAGTGTAGCCGGTTTTTTGTTTACTTCTGTTCATAGTTGTTTGTTTGCTGTTGTTGTCTTTTAATTTAGGCACATAATTTATATATACATGTATATACATGTATATATATATACAAATATATAAACGAATTGGCACAAATTGTAAATCAAATTTGATTTATTTCAAGCCATCTAGTTCCGCGTGTCTTCAGTTTTAGGCAGCAGGAAACAGCAGCAAACAAGAACAAAATGAGAATTTTCGCCAATTGCCTTGTGTCTATGTCTTCTATCTTTTCTGTTTGTCTTTCGATTTTGGTGTCTAATTAAATTTTGGCAACAATAAATATACAATGTGAGCAGCTGTTCTATATATATATATATATATATATATATATGTATACTTTTATACAACCTATAGTTGCGCTTTATATAATCTCTCTAGAGTCTGGGCTAAAATCTGAATGGGTTCAACCCGAGCTGTACGATAAGAGCATGGGCCCAAGGGCTTTGATAAGTACCGCATGGAGTCATATGCGTAGCAGTTCAATACCCAATTCCCCAAAGTGTTTGTGTATTGGGCGTTGTTTTGCACTAAACAAGGACGTTCATTGTGAGAGAGAGAGAGAAAGAGAGAGAAAGATAGCTAGTGCGGGAGCGTGTAAACAAAACCATATCATAAATCTAAGCACACACACGTTCTGAGCACACTTTTGCCCATACGACCGCTGCTGTCGCAACATATGAAAATTGAGCGCGCCTAGCAACAATGTAAACTCACACTCACACACAGAGAGACTCATACAGACCCAGACATTCAGTAGCAAGAGCGCATGATTGCAAGTGAATACTAGTTAGAGTGCACACACACACACATACACTGAGCGATAAAACTGACCCACTTAGCGTAGCGAAAATAAAAAAAAACACACACACAAAACAAAATCAAAAAGAAAATCAAATCAAAATAAAAACTGCAGCTAAGGCCAGTTGCGATAGTGTCTATCGTAAGACGTCTATGTCTAGGCCAGTAAGTATATATATTATAGTATATAAAATATATAATTTATTATATGTCGTCACATTCTGTCTAAACATGTTTAGCCATGTGTGTGGGCGTGGCGGGGGTCAGTCATGCGCTGCATTTTGGCAAATGCAACAAAAGCACAAAAATGTCCTTGAATGTGAAATTGAAAATTCTAGACGACGAAAAAAAATTCTATTCGTATTTTATATTGGCATGTCGTCAGCTTGTGTGACTTTCGGTTGTTGTTGTTGTTGTTGCAAGTTTACCACTTATTTTGTAGAATTTTTTTGTTAAACAATTTCATGCAAAATGCATTCAGGCTAATTGCAACAAAGTTGCCAAAGTTCTTGGAATTGTGGCACGTCTGAGTCATAGCCCCCCAAAGCGGCAATAGCTGAGCTCATCACGCAATATGAAGTTGTTGCTTTTCATTGTTTTGTTGCCAATGCATTGTGAAATTCTATGCACATTCACAAGTTTTCCCCTGCGAGGTTTTTCAGGCGAATGGAAAGTCGCCGACCTCCAATATCAAAATAACAAAAGATGGGCATTAAATGTCAGATGCAAAATTCAACTTAGCCTATGCTGTAATATATGTTGTAATAAACAGGGTATATTACACTAGTTACAATAACTAACTAAGGCACATTTACCTTTGTTTCTAGTTGCATTGTCCATTGTATTCATTGTGACGCCATATGGATGCTGTGCCTAATGACGTCAAGCCATGACAAAAGTCCGTCGGATTCAATTGTTCATTTCATATATCATGACACGGGGTGACAGCATAGTGAGAACATAGCATGATTAGTCAACTACCTGAGTAAAACTCAATGAGCTGCACTTAAACAATTATAATTGTTTTAAATGCCAAATACGTCAGACAGTCGGATTCATTTTAAAGTGACACACATTCAGTGTGTGTGTGGGAAGTGAATGTATGTGAATAATTTTCATTGAATGTTTTATAATATAATATATATAATTTTCATACGATTATTACAATTTTTGAGTATGATCTTCCGTTCTATTCGTTTGCCTAAACACATTTAGATCATCTGTTGCTCTTCTACAATGTCTAACTTCACATCCTACTTACTCTTCCCTTTTGTACTTCCTATTCCTCCTCTCCTCTTCCTTTTCTTCTTAGCTTTTCCTGCTGCTGTTTCCATTCATATAGTATTACAATTATTCAAAAATCCGACACGCTGCCAGCTTTTGGGGTATCAATATATCATAATATGTGGGGCCTTTGCTATACATTTGCCAGATCGCATGATAAACACGCAGTGGTGTTGTCTGTGCTGTCGCTGCCACAGCTAATTAGCACTATATGGGCGAAAGCCATAAAACCGGGTCCATAGTTGAATGTTCTCCCAGCGACTGACGTCAATAATAAGTTTTTTCTGTTTTTTTTTTTTCTTGTTGCTTGGAAAAGTGCAATTAGAGCGAAAATAATGAATAATAAATAGCAACTGCAGTTAGATTAGCATTAGATACATTGAGATAGTGGAGGGCACAAAACAAATAGATTGTTTGTGGCAGCATATCAGTTCTGATTTGCTACAACTATGGAATCAACTGTCATTGGGCACGTGGCACGTGGCACAAACGCGTGCAACACAAGCAAATGCAACATATATTCAATTCAACAGAATCTACAGAATCTTATGAATTTTCCCTTAACTAACAGGTGTTATATTATTATTATAATTATTATTTTGGTTGTGGGTGTGGTCGCTTGTTATTGTGTAATCATCATGGTATTATTATTATCATTATTATCTGTATTATCTGTTCGAAAAGCATAATAAAGAAATATTTTAGCATTATATTATTTGGGAGAGCACTTGAACAAACACGGCCACAATTCATACAGAGCATGGTAAAACCCCAAAAAAAAAATAATGAACCTAACCTAACCTGGCCAACGTGTTTTATATTTTTTAAGGTTTTTTTTCTTATATTCTGCTGTGCGTTTCTTTTTATTTTTATCTTATCTGTGTGCCTTTTATTATTCTCGCCTCTTGTTTATGGCTTGGGCTTTTGTTTCTTGTCTTGTTTTGCCATCGAGAAAAATACAATATGAATTTTTGGCCTATGGTCTCTGGCCGCAGCATATATAGTAGATCCAGTCAAATGGGCTTATGTAGAGCACTAACAAATATTAGAACCAGAAATGTCATTAAGCCATTAAGTTGTATTATCGCTCGCTCTCTTGCCCTTATCATGTTGTTTTGTTCAAGTAGGCTTTTCTGCTGTTTCTGTTTGGGTTTGTTCTATTTTTTTGCTGTCAATAATTAAGGAAATTTTTGATAATTAGCCAAGTTGGCATGGTGCTTCAGAATACAGACATATCGATATCGATAAGCGTTTTATAACCATAGGCTCTATTGCGAGTTGAATAGGGGCAGGTAAGTAATGGGTTAATGAGCATTGAATGATGATGAAAAAAAACAAAACAAAACATCTATCAAATTACAATGTTGTCAGTGTTTTATATATAGAAATATAACACAATTGTTTGCTTCTATAACTGTAGACATTGATTCTTTAACTAAGCCCTCTTTTGATTGATATATTGACTTATTTTGAGTGTTATTCATTCTACGAATTCAGCATATTTTTCTGCAAGTTTTCCCATTAAATACTCTATTTACAATGATCTCTCTTCAGTTTTTCTTGATTTCATTCCTAGTCTACCAAGTGACTTTATCAAGGCCCCTGTCTACAATTACTAAATGAATATTTGAACTGCTACTAGCTGTGCGCTGATAAGCTCTAGTAGGAGTAATTAAATATTAGTGTAACCTAAAAATGCGTTATCAATATGAATGCAAGAAAAAAGCAACAGAAGCAGCAGGAACAGCATTAAATCATTGAAATGAGACGACGCCAAGTGGCGCCAAGACTTTGTTTTGTTTTGATTAAGACATTGTCTAGATGTCACACTATATGTCTATGTATATATACTATATATTGATTATCTATCAATATATATATGTATGCGCAATGGACATGAGATTAGCATAGAAATTGGAACGTGTGAGTGTATTTCTTTGCCGTATAAGAAACATTTGCTGATAATGCCAGTACTTCAATCTCTTATCATAGACACTTGCTTCTTCTTCTCCTACTATTTGTTTCTACTATTTGCTTTTTGCTGTTTATTGTTTGCTATGCTCTGCTATTTGCTCTTGTTCTATGATAACTGTGAGTCGTGTGCCTGTGACAACTAAAAGAAGAAAAAAAAACAATGAAAGAAAATAAAGTCTAACTTTTGTATTAAATGCGCAAAAAACAAGTGACGTCATTATCAACACTTCGCATTGATTGATAACTCAGGCGAGTAATTGAAATAAAAATGAACACATATAATTTAAAATATATATTGATGCGTATTAATAAAGAAAAGTATCGTTCAAGGAAGAAGCTGTCACACTTCCGCCCCCTATATAATCACGATGGGCGTGTGTATACCATATAATGTAAAAAATTTTATATATTTTTCATGCCGATGATCATCACTTGTTCCTGCCTTTGTTAAACAGGAAAAACATTATAAATATATAAATCATTTTCATTTGCCTGACTTTTGTTTATGGTTTTTTTTTTTTTTTTTTGTAGATCTTGTATAGCTTTTAGGATCACATTAATCACCTTACAGAGTTCATTCTTTCATTCTGTACAATTGTTGATTATAACTCATGTCGAGTGAGAAAAATTTGTGAGTGTGGAAAATTTCAAATCTACACAATTTCGGAAGTAAATTCCAACTATTGTATCATAAATTATAGACTAAGGAAGCTTTATTTGTTAAATTTGTATATTTACCTAATCTAGTGTATATACATCCACAGAAATATGATAATATTATAATCTAAATTTTAAGCTGCATAATCGTATATACTTCTCTGTTTAAGTTATCTCTTTAAATATTGTTTTTAACACCTGTCCGCTCATTTTGTGCAGCTCTCACGTCTATTTATAGGGATTTCTTGTGTGAACACACCCTGATGTATTCCGCTCTATACATACCCATACTATACACTCTCTTCTTCCGACTTTAAAGTCAACATAATGATGCATAATTCGATGACTTTCACTTGTTGAAATAACAACAACAACAATGAAAAAAGACAGCCTTTACCTTTACCATTCGATCAAAAATGTATAATTATAATGATTATTTCAAAAAATAAAATTGTTGTTTTTGCATATTTTTCGCCATATCATGACAGACAAATGTACTTGAAAATGATTGCCGTGTGTAGGCATTTTAATATTATTATTTTCATATATTTTTTTCTATTATTATTATTATTATTATTATTATTATTATTACTATTATTATTGTTAGTATTATGATTTTTGCTTTGGCTAACAATTTATGGCAAAGGCAACGACAAAACGCGATAAGAAACACACACACTAAGGCAAATGTCTGCCATTTTGTAAACAAGCGACTGATAAGGCGGCTCAAGCATGATTATAATGATTTTACTCATATTTGCTCATAATATACATATATATATATATTTATAAATTTTGTTATGTTTTGTTTTGTTTGGTATTTTTTTTTTTTGCCAAGGTCAAAAGCGTTTCACAGCCATAAATCCTGTTGCAGCAAAGCAGGAAAAAGTGAAGAAACACAAGAAAAATTACGCATACTTTCACATGAACGAAAGAAACTTCTTCGACCCGGGCAAAACAGAAAGGCCAACAAGAGAATTGTCTTTAGTTTTTCAGTCGTTGTTTTATGTTTTTGTGTGGTTTCTTTATATTTTTGGACCGATGAAAGTGCAGAGCAATTGAATTGACCCAAATGACCAATAATGTGATGACAGACAGAGAGGGAGAGAGAGAGCCAAAAAGAAAGAGAGCGACATCGTCTGCTCTGTGAAGCGTTACACATTTGATTTCAAAAGGAAAAGTTGATTGACTTAAACGAGCAAATGCAGCTGCTGCAACCAGCTGTAACTGCATGCAACAAGTAGAATCGATATGTGTCAACCCAGCGGGACAGACATCCGTCATAAACAAAAAAAAGAAAAACATTTCAAAACAGAAATGCTACAGTTAACACAGAAACAAATAACAGACAATCACAATAATATACTATAAATCATCTTGAAATTTATCAATCACTTTTTTCTCTTTTTGTTTCTCTCACTGACTTTCAGCAGTTTCAAATTGGGTACTCGCTCATCAAATCATGTTTGATTTTATTTTCTTTATGTTATTTTTTCAATTGTTTTAAGATTAGTACAAGCGTCTAGCAGCAATTATTGTCAACAGGTTTTGGGTGCTGGTATCAAGTGCCCAATTTTATTGATGAATTGTGTGCCAATTGTATTGGGTTTTAATTGATTTATTGCTCTCACTGCCTGCCTTTTGACAAAAACACCATAAAAATTCGCTATAAACGATAAGCTTTGCTATATTTTTATGGCTCTTTTATGAACATTTTAAAGTGTGAATGAAAATTATCTACAGAACAGTCATTTCAGATAAAGAAATTTATATAAATTTTTACATAATCAATAAGAGCCTTATGTTAACAATAACAGCTTAATGTTAACGCGCTGTCAATGTACGCTGTTAACATTGCATTAACAGCTTAAAGATCTGTCACTGTGAGCTTTTCTCTTCGATTGGTTTGCATCACAAAGAATATTGTTATATAATATGTATATATTTTTCATTCACTGTAATTCTCATCCACTTTTTCCCATTATCTGATGGCTGCTAATAGAAGGCAAGGTTTTTCAATAAGAGCTAGTCAGTCAAGGTTTCAGAGTGAACCAACCATTCGGTATGTCTGTCTGTCTGTCAGTTGCTCCAAGAATAGCTCACATCATAACAATCAAGGCTCAATGTACAGAGCCAGAAGTTCAGACTCAATCAAAAGCCACCCACACGACAAACAGAGAGACAAATAAACAAACAGACAGTCAGACAGACAGACAGCAGCATCTGCCACGCATTTCAATTGAACGAAGAGCAACAATAACAATTGCTTTTGATGAAGAACTCAACGCACTTTTGCAAATCATGTAAAAAATATAAAAAAAGAAACACAGATAAAAGATGCGAGCGAGAGAGAGAGAAAGAGAGATAAACAAAGAGGGAGATGGAAACTAATCAATTGGCATGTTGCCGTTTTAATTGAGGCTAAAAATAAACACAGCGCGTACTTGCAGCACATTGATATATAGCGCAGATCAATCCAATTGAACTTATAAGGACAATGAGAAAAACAGAAAGAGAAAATGATTGAGAGTGAGAGAGAGAAAGACAATACAGCCAGCGGCATAGAAGACGATTGGTCACTTAAGATTTTGCTTCTCGGGTCTTTGGCCCAGTCTCAAGTGGCGTCTTTTGGAGCACTCCCTTCGCTCATATTGGAGATTTGAAGTGCCCGATGCTATTTTTGTACCAGTAGCAAGCGGAAGATTTCAGATAGAACCAACTACAATTGTGCTAAATGGATTTCCTTAGCCTATAAGTAACAGAGAGCATTGAAAGCTAAAATCTAGACAATGACAAATTATATAAACTCTTTGAACCCCTGTATGACAAATTTCGTAACTCTCACAATATGATAACAATAAATATACAATATTTTGCCTGTTTTCCCAACAACGCTCGACAATTTTCATGGCCAAAAGTTCGCTGAGACGAGAATTTGATAAGGAACTTTTTGTTGTTTTACAAAAAAACAAGTTTGCACATTATAAAAGATTATTATATTGCTCACTTATCAGTAGGCATAGGCTATAGGGGTGCCGCATTTATATATGATATAGGGACAAAGATTTTTGTATTTATAGAACTTACCATTGCCTGTTCGATTTTGTTGTCAATCGCAACTGCACTTGTCCCAGATGCACTGAAAATAAAAAAAAAAGAGTTTAGGTTCAAGATCAGTATACCATTATAATTTTAAATATATAGTGTTTTTATTATGATCCTAAATAAAAATAAATATATACTTTTTCAGCTTGAATGTATTTGATTGTTTAGCAGTAATTAAAAACCCATCAAATGTTTTGGCATTTTAATCGCACTTCAATACTTGGTTTTTTAGCCGGCGGCACAATTAAAAATTGCGGTACATTTAAATTTGACCTTGTGCGTATGTATTGAGGTCAATATGACAATAAAAACTTCCTACAATAACAGATAGACATTTCACACAGACTTTTTGGCATTTTGGCACAAAAATTGGAAAATAAAAGCGCCCCCCATATCAAATGCAATGTCAAATGCGCAATTAAATTGTCAGCTTTTCGCATTAAATAAAAAAAATAAAATAAAATAATATAAATACAAAATTTACACACAAAATTATTTGATAGATAAACACACACACACACGTAGATAATAAATGAATAGTCGTCTGTGTGTCTGTAAAATTCGTTTGATACCCATTTAAATGATTGAATACTACCAAACCCCTCACTCTCAAACACAACTCCCTCTTCGACTGTACGAGCATTGCAACGGTCTGTCAATTTTTCAAATGGTTTAACATGTCAGTAGAGCACAGATATTATATATGAATACACACATACATATAGAGATTCATACATAAGTATACATTTCCTTAATTATAAACTGACCGAACTAAGTGCATATTATTATTATGCGCATTGTTTGAGTCGCTTTTAATTATGTAACATGGCACAAAATCAACAATAGAGAGCAACTAACTAAACACAACAACTAAATGCGGTTGATCTAACAATTGTTTAAGCTTTCAAACAGTTACAATGGTAAATACTATAAAGTATTTACAGTTTCTCTGGGAGAACTTTGAATTTTAAAGAACAGAACAGCTTACATTCTCTACATCTTTCCTTAAGCTCTCGAATTCTAAAGTTTTTAAAATGTAATACTAATGAAATTTATTTATTCATTACATCTTTAAAATTTGATATGGTGTATTTTATTGTAATAATAAGATGAATTTGTTATTTCATATTTATAATAATTACAGTGTATTTCTTTCTATTCATTTAATTCTAATATTTCTCAAAAAATCTGTACAAACAATCACTGAAACTAAGCCAAACAAACAGATGTGAATACAGAAAAATACCTATACAAGTCGAAGACAAACTTAGTTCTTAATGGCTCAAGCCATTCGCCCAGATTTTGTGTTCACCTTGAGCAAATGTTTCGGCTCGCAAGCGTTAGCTTAAAAAACTAACCATATAAAAACCATATAGTGACTGGTTTTTTTTTTCGAAATGTACAGAAGAAACAAAAAATTTCAACTTTTCAAGGACTTTAAACAATTGCCAAGTCGATGATAATCATTATAATATTCTTGATTAAAAGCACAAGCGTTGGAAATGAAATAGAGACGGGGGAAGAAAAAAACTGATGATTAGCATTTGATGTGCTTGTTTGATTCTTGACTTGAAATGAGTACATTGAACCAACTAGCAAATGTTTGATGTTTTATGGGTTATAGATCATGGCCAAGTAGTGATTAGTGAGTAGTGAATAAATAGAGTGAGTAGAATGAATAATACTAGTAGTGTACTAACTTTGCTGCCAAGATTGCCAATCGATAATATATATGAGCTAATATATTTCATATATATACCATATATTGGGGCTTAACTGCTCATGTGTTGAGCTCTCACGCAAGTTTCAATTATAGAAATGGCACAAATGGCTGAAATCGA
This sequence comes from Sphaerogastrella javana, assembly GCA_037040025.1. Lineage (NCBI taxonomy): Eukaryota > Metazoa > Arthropoda > Insecta > Diptera > Drosophilidae > Sphaerogastrella > Sphaerogastrella javana. The sequence continues at coordinate 10,881 of JBANCZ010003098.1, forward strand.
TGAAATGTTGGTATGCGAATACCTTAATGTGTCATCATAAAGATGGTTTCGATAGATATCAGGTGATAGACATAGAACCGCCAAACGAGCCATGACTCAATTCCAAAAATGGGACTGCCATTTCGCATGGCAACATTTTACAAAATATCATTTCGCCATGTGAAATGGCCCAAAAAAGGAATCACAGGAAAATATACTGCAACATACAAAGAAGAAGAAGAATGGAAGTTTTGATAAGGGCGTGGTGTGGGTGAATCAATTGGATATATTTATGAATGAAATGCGTATCATAGAAACGGCATTTAAACATAAAAATACAATTTGCTTAATGAAAAAAAAGTTGTGTCGTAAAATATGAAGAATTTCATTATTCAGATGAAATATAAATAAAATATTCATATAGCTCGATCTCTTGGCTTTTATAAAACGTCACTTTTATTATCAGTACAAAAATGTGCCTTTAATTTTAAAAATAACTTAATTATTTTAATTTATGATCAACCATGCAGAGAAACAAATGGAATACCATAAAAAAACTGCACTTCCAATGATTATGGCCACAACCGTTGTTATTGCTATTGTTATTGTTGTGGTGCATCTTAATTTATATGAATGGATTTGTGGAGACTTGCAAAATAATTAAAGACGACTGGGCTTTTCTTTTAATGGATTACAGCAGAGTTCGCTTCTAGGGCTGCGCCTGGGCCTGGAATTTCCGATGAGTGGCCACAGACCCGACAAGGACATATGTTTATCGCCCTTGTAGACAAAACAGAGTCACCCAGTCGCACAGCTACTCATTGATTTAATGACCGAAAAAAAGTAAAAGTTCTCTCAGGCTGGAACGACCCCATGAGCTGTAGAATTGAAGAGTGCAATGACTCATGGCGTGACTTTTGTTCTCTTTCTTTGGATAACGTTAATATGTATATAATAAAAATATATATATATATATACTATTTATTTGTACACATATGCATACTATGCCGAGTCGTATCCCTATATAGTATAATTGTTTATGTATTTTTCCAATGTCATTGCGGACAACGGTCAATGGCATTGTAAAAATCGCATTTGATAAACGCGAAAAAACAACAACAATAACAAATTAAACGAAACGAAAATAAACGAAAATGTTGCTTAATAACTAAACAACAACAACGAAAAAAAGTTAAATTCACTGATTCTTAATGCACAATACAAAATGAAAAAAAAAAACGGCTTTAAAGCTGATTTAATAGTGTCATTTTATTGCTTTGTTTTAAGTGCGATTAAAGAGCCAAAATCATGGCTTTAGATTCGAGATATCAAATGAGGAAATCCTAGCAATATTAGCTTTAATCATTTGGAAATTTATTTGCTCAACTTGTGTTATGTGCTTCTGATTATCATTAAACTTTGCGCAACTTTGATTGATGTGTTTGAGACTTAATTGTTGATTAAAGTTTATACTAAATATATGCAAAAGGTATACCAAGTTGTATGATTTGTGAAATATGTTTAGACACTATTTATCAGAATCGATTTAAGCTTCTTTTTACTGTCAGTTGCATACGACTGTTCTGCTGTAATTTTTGCTTGATTTCTGTAGTTTATAATTAAATTTAACAGTTGAAGAATCTATAAAAAGCAGGTATTTAATCAAGCAGCTGACTTTCGAACTTTCAAGCACATTAATTGTTGATCTATACTATAGAGTGAAGCCCATAGAAATTGAAAATCTCAGCTGATGCTGCTGACAAGTTACGTTAAACTATCAACCTATCAGTTGTATCATTGCCATTGGTATTAGTATTAGTATTTTGTATTAGTATTAGTATAATCGTTATCATCGCTAGCATTTTAAAATAATTTAAATCTGGCGCTGACGTCACAATAGACAAACAGAATAGGACAAAAAGTAGGAGAAAAAGTAAAATGTTAAATAGACACAGTAAATCGCAGCGTGATCAAATAATGAGTAAGAAAGTAAATGAATACAGACACAAGAAAAAAAAGCAAGAAGAGAACACGCAACAACAAAAAACGACACTGTGACAACAACAAACAACAAAAAAAGTGCAGAGTTTATTGAAGTTCACGCGATGACGAAAACAACAAACAAACAACAAGAACAACAAAAATGATGTCACTCTCTGTTGTTTTGCTTTAAAAATTCATGTTGAATTTTTGGTTCTCATTTCTTTGTCTACTTTTTGTTTTTTTGTGTTTATAATTGAATTTGATTTGCAAACAAATTTGAAACTTAATTTACTGTTGCTGCACGTTTCCAATTGCTTAAAAAAAAATGAACAAAATCACGTGATAAGCAACAGTTTTGTATCGTTTGCCAAAACCCAAAAATGTGTCAATAGAAGAGCTAAACATATTTCCAATTTTGCCAATGACACACAGAAGTGCAAATACTCTTTATGTAGATTTATACAAATTTACTAAAGTTGTCAAGTTCTTTGCTAATACAAACGTTTGCTGTGACTCAGCCAAAGAAATACTATGGCAAATATTTTACTTAGTATTAGGGATGTCGAATATTTTTAAAATATCGTATCAACGATATTTTCGGTTTTAAAAAAATATCAAAATGATATTTAATATATCGTTTAGAAAAATCGATATATCGATATTTATGATATTTTTTTCTCCTCCTATTCAAAAAAAAAAACTGCTGTGCCCCACAACAAAAAAAGATAGTCTATATTAGTTAAACATAATATATATTCACATAATAGTGAATTTAAACATAATATATTT
>JBANCZ010003099.1:0-13630 GCA_037040025.1 Sphaerogastrella javana
GCCACAGCTCAGCAGCCACTGGCCGCCTCTCAGCCACAGCTCTGCGGCCTCTCAGCCACAGCTCAGCAGCCACTGGCCGCCTCTCAGCCACAGCTCTGCCGCCGCTCTGCTGCCGCTCTGCCGCCGCTCTGCCGCCGCTCTGCCGCCGCTCAGCCACCGCTCTGCCGCCGCTCTGCCGCCGCTCAGCCGCCGCTCCGCCGCCGCTCTGCCGCCGCTCACCTGCCGCTCAGCCGCCGCTGGCCACCGCTCTGCCGCAGCTCACCCGCCGCTCTGCCGGGGAAACTAACAGAACTCTTAAGGCTTTCCATGTTCCCCTCTTAAAACACATTGCTTTGATTTTCTGTTAAGTTAACAGAGCTCTGTTATGCTGTTATGACACTGCCTTCAAGGTTTGTAGATCCCTCTCTGTATGCGTAGGTCTAGTATGTATATGTTAATGTTGTAACATTGGATATCATCCCTACTTTTCTTTGTATATCTAAATATTTATAAATTGTTAAAGTTGTAAAACTAGTAATATAATTAATGAAATTTAAGCAAAAAAATATTTATTTAAATTCGAAGTTTCTGTTAATATACTTTAAAAATAATTTTCTGGTAAAAGACATTAATAAACATTTTCATTTAAAAATTCTGTTCCTAGAAAAAAAGTTTTAATAAAATATAATAAAATTCAAATTAAGAAATAATTATTTAAAAATTCAGTTGAATTATGTGAAATATAAAAATTCTATCTTAAATAATTAAAAATGATAAATGCCTAATAAGTTTTACATTTTAAATACATTTAAAACGTTTATCTCAAGGAATATTAATCCCAAAAGGCCATAAAGATATTTCTATTATACTATTTCATAATATATCAAAAACTGACTTGGCTTTACAATATTATTATCAAGGAAATGATGATTTATTTAAAGGTTTATTTACTTAAATAGATTACATTTGCATTGTTTGCTTTATTTTTGTTTTTGTTATGTTTTTTTTAGTATTATTATTTTTTTGTTTTTGTTTTTTTTTACCCATCGTTTGGCTTAGTTAAATCTTCCCTTGGCCATCGCTCAATTCCCCAGAGCGCGTTTTATTCTAATTGTTTCGCTTTGTTTGTTTGTTTGTGCGTTTGGCCAACTTGCGGTTTGATGGTTACAACAAAACGAAATGAATGAGAAAAACAAAAGCGAAACGAAAAAAAAAACAAAAATCAACTAAATCAAGCAAAACGAGCATGAACGCTCCAGGCGTGTGCACTCGACAACACTACTCTCTCCCTCCCTCTCTCTCTAACTCTCTCTCTCTCTCACCATTGTTACATATGTTATAATACGTAGCACTTGTTTTGCTGCTTTGAAAGACAGCATGCCCTTTGTTTGACATTTAAAGGGTATGTTGCTCTAACACACTGTAATGGATCATGCAATTCATTGCGCAAACACAGGGTACACTGAACTGTTCCACTCCACGCGTGTGTCAATGCCCAGCTGCAGCTACATATGTACTGTAGATACCCTGTAATTGTACAGCAAATTATATAGAGCTTAGCTTAGGTATTCTAAGTGCCCTGCATGCACTTCTAAATTTGTTATATAGGGTATGTTTGCTAACTACAGTATGGTAAAGGGTATGTTTAGTTGGTCCATATTGAGTACATTTGTTTCGTAATGTATAGTATAGGGTATAGTATCGGAAATGTTTGTTTACTAGTATATAGTATAGGGAATGTTTAGTTGTTCAATCCGAGAGTATGTTTCTTTATTAGTGTACAGCACAGGGTATGTTCAGTTGGTCAATCGATAGCATACGTGCTTGTTTTCCTATGTACATAGATTTGCCTTATTTCTATTTGTATTGCCACGCTTTTATTTTCGTAGTCCATGAGAAATGGAGACACAGACAAACAGAGAGAGAGAGAGAGAGAGACACAGAGAGAATGAGATAGTGAGAGAGAGAGAGAGATAAAGAGAGAGAAAGGAAGAAGGAGTTAAATATGGTAGCCAGAGAATTGAGTGGAGTTCGCAGCGTGCATTGCTCGAGGTCATGTTTAGCTTTTCACCCCTTTCAATTGCTCGAGCTGTGGCAGCCGACCCTTGAGGGTAAGCACAACTACTAAAGCAGATCTCTATACATTATGTTATGTTGTTGTTGTTGATGTTGTTGTTGCCGCTTACTGTTTGTTTGTGTCTCATTGAGCGAACGGGTCTTTTGATATGGCTCTCAAGCATTTTGAACGGATTTATTTGCCCAACTTGATGCCGAGGCGAAGCAGTAAAAAGTTCCTTTTGCCGCATGCCGCACGCGGTAACTGTAATTGTCATTATGCCCCTGGGCAATGGCACGCCCACACGCCCATACGCCCCCCACACGCAAACAAGCTACTGCTCTATATAGTAGAACTACTACGACTACGAAGCGACCCACTCAATGTTTGTCTTTGGCATAAGCAAAGACTGAGTGACTAAGATGGAGAGAGAATGAGGGAGTGTGAGAGAGAGCGCTTGAGTGAGTAGAAGTAGTAGCTAGTACTTGTCGACCTGCTCCCCTTTTGACAACACTCAAACACTTACCCCCTTTGATGGAGAGAAAATGAGAGAGATAGAGAGAGAGAGGGGGAGAGAGAGGGATAGAGACAAAGTGCTTTAAGCTTTTCATGTTTCGACGCTGCGTGCAGTTTTTACCATGATGAACATTATTATCGTTATGGCATTATCATTATTATCGTGTTGTATGTAGTATATATGTATATATATATAGGAACTTCATTAGCTTGTCTGTTGCCTTGGCACGCTCAAAGTATCTATCAATATTTGCATTTATAAGTTCTTTGCCTTCCGGCGTATTTGTTGAGTTATTAACTGAAATTAAGAAAATTGAAATGCGTTCGCATTTCCGTTCGCTTTTCCATTCGCTATTCGCATTTGTGACTGAGAGCGTGAAATTGCTGCGACTTGCAGACGCCACTCAACCCACCAACACCCCATCCCCCTCTCTTCCAGACACACCCACACACACAGAGCAACCCCCCTGGTACAGCAGCCACTGGTCTTTGGGGGGTCTGAGGTCTGGGATCTGGGGGAAAAAAGTGACCAACGCTCGGCTCGGTTGAGTCGTTTTAACTTTTGTAATTATGCGACAAGATAATTAACTCAATTTTTGTTCAACAGCCATAATAAGAACAATTCACACAACAACAACAACAACAATTTCAAACGCACACACATACATACACACACTCTTACATCTTTTGGACTTGCGCCAGCAATGGTCATAAAAACCCACTGAAAATTGGTATGAAACGTTGGCTACTTTTTGGTTTAAGCCCAACTGATAAAATGGCCAAAAACCGAATATACCAAATGCCTTTTGTTTCACTTTAGTAGCTCAAATTTAATCCCATTTAATGTTGCACAGTGGAAATTATACCAAAATTTAACAAAATATGTATCATAAAATTGGGAATTAAAACCACAATCGTAATGATATTAAAATTTGATTTGATTTTGTGCACATTTTGACTAAGAAAATCATTTTGAATTAATACTTTTGTTTCAAGTTTCTTTAAAATGCAATTAATTTAATTTTATTGTATAAATTTTAATTGTTTACACTCTTTTCAAATGAATTTTTACACTCTTTGCGTGCAGACACTTGAAATAAAGAGAAAGAATAATCGACAGCAGTCTATACGTATGTGTGTGTACACGCATTGCCTATATTCAAAAATGCAAGTGCGACAGAGAAAGAATCGGTAGCTACAGCCTATGCACACACACAAGCACGCAAATTTTGCATGTGTGTGTGCAAGCAGTTGTGCCTACACTTGTGTATGTGTGTGCATGGGCGACCAAAAAATCGTTCTATGTATGTGTATACGTGTGCCGGTACGCTCTTGTGTAACTGTTTTCTCGTTGTTTTGATTTTCGCTTCTTTCATTGCTCGTGCCGTCCCTCTATCTGTATTTAAACATGACAGCGCACTTAAAATGATCTACCTACATGGGCCCAGGTTTGGCATTCGAAGTGCCTTAGAGCACCAATATACTCTTCAATTGAAGTGAACTCGAAAGAACAGAAAGCAATAAAAATTTGCGGGCTAAATCTGCAAAGTAGTTGCGTGAATATACCCTGTTAAAAAGAAGCAGTAAGATTGTATATTATTAAAATACAATATTAAATTTAAAAAAACTAATAAAATTGTAAAAATATCATTTTATTTGGTAAGTAACTATGAAACTAATAAAATATTTAATTTAATAATTAAATAAATTTACACACATTAACTTAATGGGGCAGCTCATACTACCCTTTTAATGAAAAACATTAATATGATAAACAGTACAGCGAAGATGGAATGGAATGGAAACAGCAACATTGAAATTTTGACTATTCGCCTTGCACTCTGTTCCTCATTCGGTTGCTAATGCCAAAGAGAATCAAGAGAAAATATAGAATTGAAATAGAAAATCATAAAACAGTGCGTGTGTTTCGTAGGCGAATTATAGGCAAACTAGAGTTCAGAAATGTTAACTGTTAGCAGGGGCGAGCATTTGGCAGAGTGAGTGAATATTTTGGACACGACTGTAGCTTTTGCTGTGAATTGCTAAGAATTCATGACAGATGTGGCTCCACAGGCAACAAATAGCTATATATCATAGCTTGCTGATAATGCTCCCTGATTAAAGGCTGTAGCAGAGTACACAAAAGCAGAGAGAGAGAGAGAGAGAAAGAGATAGATGGAGTAAGAAACGTATAGAACACCTTCCCCCTAAGTGAGAGATGGAGATAGAGAGAGAGAGAGCGACTTTAAGCCACGACACTTGAGCCACCGCGCGGTGGTTGATCTGCTGACTTTCGTTTCTATTGTGCCCCATTAAGAGAGCTTGAAGCATTTGCATGGATTGTCGCATAGGACTCTAACACGCACATCATCATCATTATCATCATCATGGGCATCATTGACATTATCATGATGATGATTATGGCATCAAAGTAATTGCAGGCACACATTTGGGATTATTTCATTGAAGCGTGCTCTGGAATTATTGTAGAATTTTCCAAGAGCTTCAGCATTTGTTGTTTGGAGGGGCGCGCGATTTGGATTACACTGCGTGACTTTGCTAATTTTAGATTTAGCATCTGAAATTACATGAGACATGAGACATTTTAGCGGTTTGCAGCAAACTTCAGCCCTCATTAAGCCCCACTTCAAGTCTTGAAGGTGCTGCTGCTGCTGTTGCTTCTACTGATGTTGATTCTGTTTTCTGAGGTATTAACCAGGTTGCGGCTCACACAATAAAGCCCACAGTTTTACCAGCGTAATCTCGTTAGATTCAAGTCATGAGAAATATGTCATCCTACAATAGAACAAGATGCGATTAGTATTATGAGCTTGAAATGCCTGCACAACTATTAAGTAAACTTGTTTAATTGTGTTATCAATGCCAAAGAATGAACCAAGGAATTTGTATAAAAATCATAGTAAACACAATGATAAAACTATAGTTTACTATATTGTTAAGCTTAACTGGGAGCTTTTTATTTTTTATTCCTAGATGGGAAAGTTAATTTACTTTTAGTACTTATTTTAATGAGGTTTCTATGGACAAAATTGTATTCTCTTTATTATAGAATTTTATTATTTATTTTCATTTTTATTCCTTTATTTTCTTTTTATATTTTACAAGGGTTCTTATGATTAACTTTAAATTTTTATAGCTTAGGCTCTACTGTTTTAACTTTTAATTCCTGTCAATGGTCTGTTTAGTTTATTGTAGATCAGTTTGATAGTTAATGTAATCTTTCCCTTGATGGTGTAGCCATCTATTGTTCGAAGATGGCGGCTCCACCTTTGAAGGGAGTAACGGAACTAACGTTCAAGTTTATTCTATTTTTTACTATGACTACCTTCTCATTATTTTAAAGATAGTTTTGTTTAGATCTAAAAATGCCAAATTTGCAGATTTTGCTGTTGCATTTAAGTTCCTTGCTTATTTAATTATTTTTTTTTTTCTTCGAAATATTCATTCTAAGGCTAACTGTACCTGAAAAACAGAAAACAATTAAAAATTGTGGCAGGGTTTCGGATCCGTGTGCAACTGTGCAACATTGAACGTTCAACATTGAAACGCTCAATTTTCATTACATGCTAAGGTCCACATGGACAACAAAAACAACAACAACAACAACAACAGCAACGACGATGACGACGACGACAACAGGAAATTGCTACTTAAATTCAAAGGCAATCTGTGGCAAAATGACGAGCCAACAGGCAGATAAAAGAGCCGAAACACAAAAACAGACATTACGAAAACAATAGGAAGTCGGGCTGGCACCCAGACTCTCTGGCAAAAAAGAGACAGACAGTCGGGCAGGCACCCGGGCAGGATAAAGGGAGTGAGAGTCGAGCAAAATACGGATAATAGAAGATGGAGTCCATCGAGCGAGCGGATTGGGAGCAACCATTAAGCCAGAGAGACATAACACAGGACAACAACAAAAACATGAACAGAAGAGTACAACAAAACAAAAACGAAAAAAAAACCATGCATCCAACCGACATTTAACGTTTTAAATCTGATTATTCCACAACAACTGTCAATAATGCAAACACCCTGGAAAATTCAGAACGAACACAACACAACACACACACACACATACAGCACTAAGCCTCGTCCATGCTGCCACACAAATGAGCCTGCCACAACACGCTCTCTATGGAGCTATAGCTGTGCCTACCTTGTGCAGCTCTCACCCCATTTACATTACTCTTACTCTCTCTCTCTTCCTCTCATTCTCTCTCCTTTAATCTACCTTCTACTGTCCCTCTACATACCATCCCTTCTCTCTCTCTCTTTCTATTGTCATGTGCAACCGCAAACGAGGCGAGAAAATTGTCACCACAAACCAACAAAAAAAAAAAAAATAAAATAAATGAAAAATAAAACGAATGAAGGAAGCAAAAGTAAGCAGGAAAATTGTTGAAAGTGGCGAAAGCAAAATGAGTAAATCAAAAATATAATTGCGACTGATAACAGCATCAATAACAATAAGCGAGCAGAATGGAACTATGGAAAATGGGCTCAGTGGCAACCCTAGCCGATTCGACCTATGCAAAAAAGGTAAGGCGAATTACAAGGCATAACAATAAACGATAAGACACAAAAGGCTAAGGCTACATACAGCTGACTAATTAGCAAAATGAACGACGCACAGTTACCCTAGCATTAACATTAACACCAAGACCAACTTTTGTTTATCAAACAATAAAATATAAATACAAATAAAACAACCCTCTTACTTCTTTATTCTTTTAGCACAATCCTTTTTGGCGCTAAGTAGGCGTGGCTGGGACGCTGTCAAAATAGAAACCGAGCTACAAATTCTCCTCCAACGGAGTCTGGCACTTCCGCCTTGGCTAATTTATGGCTCCTGCTCTTAAAGTTTTCGTTACATTTTTGTGCCATAAATCTTTTCAACAGCAAAACACACACACACACACAACAGGCACACCCTGTATTGTTCACACACACACACATACACACGAAAATACACCCTATAATAATGCACTCCACTTGAGTTCAGTTGACTCCACTTCAACACTTGGCCAAGCCGCCTTTATTTACTTCATATTAATATTAAGTTCATTGTGTCAAGTTGGCAGCACCGATTTCTTATCATTTTCCTTTTTAATTTTAGTCGTCTCTTTTTTTCTGCTGCTCTTTCACTCCTTCTCCCTCTCTTTCTCACTCTGTCTTTCTTTTGCTGGCTGCCTGTTTAAAGGCGTGTGTGTGTGAATGTCAGTGTGTGTGTGTGTGCGCAAAGAATGGAATGACACTGTCGGCTTGTCTGGCTGCTCTCTCTCTCTCTGTCTCTCCCTCTCTCACGCTCTCTCTCACTCTCTCTTGTGTTCTGCTCGTTCGCCGGGCTTCGCAGCGGCTTATCTTTTGGCTGCCTGGCATTTACATTCTACGCTTGACAGCTTCTTTGCAGGCGTCGGGCGTTGCCACCTCCTCCCTCTCCCTGTCTTTGACTGTGTGTGTGTGTGTATGCATGTGTGTTTGTGTGCGTGTGCTTGTGTGTGTAGGTGCTGTTAAGATTTTGCTCTCTTTTTCTCGTTTTTGCTTAAAGCTACTTAAAGACTGTATAATTAACAAAGCAATTCGAAGCACAAAAATAAAATAAAGCTTTAATTTATACAATGAAAATTGCGCTAAATTGGTTAAAAAAAGAGCATGGAATTTAATTTTATATTTAATTATATTTAATTTTACAATTTACATAACAATTTATGCAACAAATATCAAATATCAAATATTTTAATTACCCAGATTTTAATGTATTGTTACACCTCGATCAGCTAATTGTGCTCTTTTTGCCATTCACACTAAGCCGCGCTCTCCCTCCTTCCCGCTCACAATCACTCACACACGTTTTGCTTGTCCTTCCCCCCACGCCATTCGCTGGCACTACTATTGCGTTAGATTTGTTTTTGCGTTTCAGTTTCGCTGCAACAGCGAAGCGAAGTAGATCCTATGGGGGGTTCGCTGCAATTTTTTGTTGATTTTTTGTTTTCGACTCTGATATTTAGCATAAGTTTATGGTTTTATGCTGATATTTGATTATAATATGTCAAATGGCATTAGGCAGTGTGGCAAGTGTAAAGTGTGAAGTCTGATGTGTGATACAAAATCCGTTTTGAGACGCCTGTTAACTACGTAATATGTTTGTCAATTTTCAACGTAATCACGTGCAACGTAATCCCACGTAAGGTGTGTTGTCTAATGTCACGTGAGCTGCTTTATCACATCCAATGCAGCCGGTTGATGGTTAGTAGTAATGTTAGTAATATGTACTAACAGCAACACCTACTGCACCTCTCCTGCTCATACTCTTTACTCACCTATTTGCTGTAGCTTGTTATCATTTGCCTAGACATTCGCTTCTTCTCTCTCTCTCTCTGTTTGCCTCTCCCACTCGCTAATTCTGTCCTCTCACCGACTTCCCTCTCTCTCTCTGTCTCTCTTTCTCTCGTTCAATGTTTTACTTCTACTCCCTTTACACACGCTTAAGCACACTCACACTCACCCTCGCACTCACACTCACACTCATACACTCGTACACTCACACTCACACTCGCACTCACATTCGTACATAATCAAATTCAATTGCTCATTCAAAACATTAAACTGTTTATTTTTGGATGGGCGTGCCACGCTGCGCTGTTGCTGGAGGCAGGGGAAGAAGATGACAAAGAGATAGGGGGAAGAGGCAAAGGCAGAGGCAGAGGCGTCGTCGGCTCAAGTGGCAAAGGCACTTCATCATGCCGCCTAATCATTTGACCCACTTGAGAGTTGTGCAAATACTTTTTACGTTGTACTTATGGCTCATCCGCCCACCCACAAGTAAATCCCCTCAATCCCCGCACTCCTTTGACTTCCCTTACTCCCCAGACTTCCGTCACTCCCCTTGCTCGACCCATACGTCACACTCCCTTCACTTCCCCTCACTCCTCACTCTAACTCTCCACTTCTCCTCCAGATCTCTTGGTCTCGCTGTTGCTCCTTCCATTCAAGTAATGTGTAGCTTCTCCCCCAACCCCCCTTACCCTATGCCCTTGCATGCAATCATTCTGTGTGCTGCCTGTACTGCTACAACAATCCCCCTCCCTCTCCCACACCTCTTAGCTAAGAGTGCGGCACACACATGAGCTGGTCTAATCCTTTCAACAGTCGACTCCTCTTCCCCCTTTCCATTGCTCTCCACTCCACTCGAAGCAGTTTTGCATGCATGCAGCAATCATAGACTTAGACAAGAAACAAAGAGAGAGAGAGTGGATGAACTAGGAGCGTTGTGAAAGGCGGTAGGTAGGGGGGGGGAGGGCAATGTTGTTGCCGGCAAGACAAGGAAGACAAGGAATTTGGAAAATCTGAGCTCAGTGTCAGGTTGCACGTTGAAAATTTGTCGTCATCGTGTCTCGCACACAAAAATGGCGTTAAGCATAGAATTTTGCCAAAGCAAAAGCAAACGAAATCTGTGCTAGGAAAAGGGGAAGACGCAGAAGACGAAGAGAAGAAAAAGACGTAGACAGAGGTGGAGACGAAGACGAAGAAGAAGACGAAGACGAAGACGAAGACGAAGACGAAGACGAAGACGTTGACGTACACAGTGTGACAGACAGAGAGTGAGTGAGAAAGAGAGAGAGGGAAGAGAGGGAGATAGGGAAAGAGAGAGAGAGGGAAGGAGAGAGAGATAGAAAGAGAGAGTGAGAACGGAAGAGGGACACAGCGTGAGTAAGAGTGAGTTGGGGAGAGTGAGAAGGAGAGGGAGAGGGAGAGGGAGAAGGTGACTAAGTGAGCTTTGGGTAGGTGTGGTTGTCAAGAAGAGGCGGGTGGGAGTTGGGTGTTGGGATCTGAGGCTATTGCAAGGCGAGTCGAGTTGCGGCAAAAGACAAACACATCAGGACGCGCCTTGGCTGCGGCTCAAGGATAAGGCGCAAAATAATAAATTATATTTGCGTGATTTGTGTTTAGTTGTTGTTGCTAAAGAAAGTTGTTGTTGTTGTTGTTATAGTAGATGTAGCTATTGTAGCTTCTCTTGTTGTTGTTGTTGTTGTTTTGTAGTTGCCTTTGCATATTTTGTAATGCCTCAAAATGTTGAACATAAATTTGAAATTTAACTTGCGGCATTTCGCTTGCTTCTGCTTTGCTTCTGTTCTTCGTCTCTTCCCCCTTCTGTCTAGCTATCTTGCTGTCTTTCCTTCCACATGTTTGTCTGTGTGCTTTCGTTTATGTTTTCTATGTTGTCTTAAGCATTTGATAAGCAGCTAAGAGAGCGCCATGTTGAATGCATTTGCTCTCTCTTCATACACACACACATACACACTCGCTCTCTTCATACACTCAAGCACAAACACACAGACTCTTGTTCTCTTCATGCACAAACATACACTCGCACTCTTTACACACATACTCACACTCTCATAGCACTCTCGGATACTCGCTCTCTTCGACACTCACTTACATTCTCTCTCTTTTGGCGCTCACTGGAATGCTGCTGCGCATAGAGTGCAAACAAGAGCGCCAACGAAAGAGAGAAAGCAAAAGCAAGACAAGCTTAGTGGGCGTGCATTTAAGAGAGCCATCAAGTTGCTGCTCTTTGGCATTTGTCAGGGTTGCCAGGCTTTTGTAAAATATGCGTGTGCATTTACGGTTTGGCTTGGCTCAAAGAAAGCAAAATATTTTGCTGACTCGCTTTTATTTTCTTTAAATGCACTCTGCACTCCCTTAACCCCATCTACGCCCAACCCGAATCCCCTTACTACTATGGCATCATTGCTTGCAATTTTTCTCACACACTTAACACATGAATGGACACAAAATGCACATGATACACACACTCACACACACTCGCACACTCACATTCATACACTCACTCACACACATGAATGTAGAGTAAATCAAAACAGCATTAGTTGCGCTTTTGCCGCTTGAAGGGGGTAAATTTAAACGCTTAGAGAGGGTCAGCTCAGTTGACAGCATCTAACAGAGTTGCCACGTACACATAGAGAAATTGCTTCAAGTCGCGTGCTGCCAGCCCTACTGCAGTACACTCTCTCCCTTTTCAACTTCAACTCGAAATGAAATCCAAATGAGCTCAATTTAATTTCAATCGAGTATCGTCATCACTTTATAGGGTTGCCCTAATGCGTATCACCCATAACAATTTATAGCCCTATTCGGTTGGGTGTGAAAGTGCGTTGAGCTCTATTTAGTCTGGTAAATAATGCCATGTCATCTAGGGAACAGGGAACTATTTCATAGAGCTCTTAAGTCTGAACTAGGGGTCAAAATATTCAGACGACGGAAGTTTCTACAGTTTGTACTTAAATAATTAAATAAAATAATTGGTTACTAAATAAAGAAGTAAATAAATAAATTAATTATACAATAAATAAATAAATATAGAAATAAATTTGTAAATAAATAAAAATATGTAATTAAACAAATAATAATATTTTCAAATAAAGAAATGAAATAATAAACATAAAAATGTAAATGCATAAAGAAATAAATTAAAAAGCGTATAAATGCATAAAATAATGAATGAAGAAATGATTGAAATAAATAAAAAAAATAAATATTTAACTATAAAAATAATTGATTTAATGCTTATTGAGATAAATATATAAATGCATATTTTATATATATATATAAATAAATAAATATATAATTTATTTAACAAATATAAATAAATCATAATATTCACATATATCAATCAATAAATTAATAGAAATTATTATTATTGTTTTTATTTTTATATATACAGGCCTAAATAAATAATTAAATAGATACCTAGATAAACATATATATTATATTATATTTATTAAATTTAATATACTATTACATAAATTTTTATCAATATGCTTGAATAAATTAATAATATGTGCAAAATAAATATATTTATTAATACATAAATAAGTAAAAATTTCAAAATTTTATATCAAAAGAAATTTAATTTAAAAAAAATTAATAAAAAATAATAAAATGCATAAATAAATAAACAAAAAGTTTAAAATAAATAAATAAATATTTAAAAATTTCAAGTTTAAATTTTATTTTAATTTCAAATAACAAACAAATAATGCATTTAATTAATACAGAATGTAAGAAATGTTACGTACTTATTGCCCTGCCCTCGCATTAAATTCAGCAACTTCTAAGTCCGAGCTCAGAGTCGTTCGTATTTACGCGTATTACGCAATTTCACAATTTCACAATTTCTTTAGCAACGGGATTAACGAAAACTCTCTGAGATAAAAATCAGCAAAAAATTGTTACAATTGTCAAGCAGATGCAGCAGCAACAGCAACAGCAGCAACAACAACAGCAACAGCAGCAGCAGCAGCAACCCCTGAATTGTTCATACGAACCCAAAATTCCGAACAATATATCCCCTTCCCTCTCGCACCAACAGTGCAACCGCAACAGCAAATTCTACACAATTATGAGCAAGTGTGTGTGAGTATGCTTGCGTGTGTGTGTGTGTGTGCAATGCCAATGACATTTTTGCTCTCATCCCTCACTCTCGTTGTCACATGCTGCTCTCGCGTCTCCCCTCTTCCCTTCCTCCACACGTTCCATGCCCAGATCATTTTTCAAATATTTTTGCCAAACTGCAACTATTTTTGGAAATCCCGCATGAGGCAATGCTTCCAGTTATTGTTGTTGTTCTTATTGTTCTTATTTTTGTTGTTCTTGTTGTTGTTATTATTGTTGTTTTTGTTGTTGTTGTCGCGGCACTCGAAACCGTTAATTGGTTTTACTTTTAATGATGTTTAGGCGAGACAAAACGCATGGAAAATGCAGTAGCCCACGCTGACTGTAGTGGTACTGCTAGCGAGGGTGGATTGAGAAGTGCGCGAATAAATATTAATATTAAAAATAAAAATATTAATTATGAAATAATTACAAAAATTTATATTAATTATAAAATAAAAATATATTATATTTACATATATGAAAGTTCTATTATAATATATATATAAATTTAATTTTTACATATTTTTTAGACCCTGTGTTTAAAAAACACAAAAAGGGTCTATTAACTTTGTGCAAAGTCGATTTGTGTGTAACAGG
>JBANCZ010003100.1:0-13630 GCA_037040025.1 Sphaerogastrella javana
GTTCATTGTTTCATTTTGTATTTGTAACTGTTAATTGATAATTGGGTAAAAGATGTTCCATTGAATATATTTATATATATTTCATATAATAATGTAATATTCATTTTATTAAATTTATTTCTCTCTATTTACTATTTGCTATTTCAATAATTTATTTCATTATTTTAGTTTTAAATTTTGCCTATGTCTTGGCTTTTGCTAATTGGTTTGCTTTGGTGTTGTATTCTTACTGTGAGCTCCGTTTGGAGCGATCGATTAAAACTAGTCTATTATATGTAGATTGTTATTAATTAGTTTAGTTAGTCGTATATGTTAAGTAAAAATTGTCAAGATTGTTTTCGTTAGACATGTAAACATTGTAAACATTGATTTGAACATTTTCTTTTAGATGCTTTGAACATTTGTGGATCGATCGTACTGCCTGACTGCCCGGTATATGACTCAAACGGAGGTATCTTACGTTAGTAGCTATCTCTCTCTTTTTACCTCTATATTTTTATGATTTATACAAATTTATGCAAAGTGAAAATTGGAAAAAAAAACTAATTATAGAATACAAAAGGGGTATAATTCAAATCAAGTGTGTAGAGATTCTATTAAGATTGTCAAATCGAATCACAATTTAAAATTTGGAATTTCCGTTTTTATAGTAGTATATATAGTATGTTGTTATATTTGGAAAGATTTGTATATAAGTTTGGTTCCAACATAGCAGCCATACGAAATATACATATATGTATATCTAAATGTTTGACACAAAAAAGGTTGGAAACGTTTCTTACTCTACGTATGTTATAAATAGTTTTAAATATTTATTAGGGGCCAGCATACTATACATGTATATTATATATTTTAAGTACTTTTTTTATTATTATCCTATAAACCCGCTTCCAATTTGACAATGCCTTTGGTCTACAGCTAATTTAAACATTTACAAATAAACAACTACAAAGATTTCGAAGTTTAATGTTTTTTTTTTTTCACTGGGAATAGAACTTCTAAATGGACGATTCTGGCGGAAACTCCTCAATTCATCGTGGTAGATAAAGTAATTAAAGGCTTGTCGATTTGCTTACATTCTGTTATATTAGTCTAAAAAACAATTGGTGTTTTGCGTTGTCTGTGTATCAATTCTAAATTGATCGATTCAATTCAATGAATTTCAGAATTGTTTCTCTGACTCTTGCTCATGCTCCTGCTCCTACTCATTTTATACTCGTACTATTAAATTTCGTTCGTTTGGTATTATTTGCTATAAGTGTGGGAGAAACCTCTTGATGATTTTTACTTAAATATTGTATTAGTGCTGAATTCAATGAAATATGTCTAACAAGTCCTACGATCTAGGTTATGGATGTGTATTGTGTGTCATAGGGCATGTATACTACGTTGAGTGGTTCATGACTAAGTGGTATATCGTTGTTTGAGAGACCTTTGCTGGGAGAGGAGTTGGTTCATTTCGTTTCTACAATGACTAGGGTTAAAACTACATCAGTTACTACTAGATATCATTATAATATATATATATATGTTAAACATTGGCGCCTTCTATGAGACCTAGCGAAAGTAAGATTATAGATAACCTAGTTTAGGTTATATCATAGCATTAAGGTAGTGCTTTCAAAGCAGCTGCATATTGATAGGCCCCAGAAAAGTCACACTTCATTTGTATTGCGGGAACTTTTTTCTATAGTCTCCATTTAAAGTTATTCTATTTAAATACCATACAATCAATATGTACAACTGAATGAAGCCATTTCTTTTGTACACATTCTACAACTAATAAGGTCCCTCTCCAGTGTTTTTGTTGTTTTATATCAATTTAAATGCACTTATTGTGCAATACAATTAAATTAAAATATTTATATATATATATACTAATCAAAATGAAACAACTAAAAGATTGGTTGGATTATAAATATGCATATGGGGTGTATTTTTTTTTTTTTATTAATAATGATGGTCAAAGTGAAAACAAAAATGTTTTAAATAAATGACTTAGCATCTATGTATATAACTTATACATTAATAACTAGCTTCAACTAGATTTGATTTGATTATAATTATTAATTTATATATGTATATTTATATTTATATTGTAAGTTAGTCGCTTGCCAATTTAAATTATTATTCGTTCAATCTTTTACAAAAATAGATTCCATTTGTTTGTTCACTTCTTCACTCCTCGACGAGTGAACCATAGCCATGATTTTGAAATGGATATACGCTTAGATTTCCATTCAAATTCAATTTCAATTTTAGTTTAAGTTTAAAGTTTTCTCTACACAAAAATATTACATTATTGTATATTTATATATATAGATATAGATTTTGTGCATTAACGTTGTTGAAAATATTGTATGTCGTACAGTTTTTAGCTCTTCTGCTCCTTTTTGTATCTTCCTCTAAATGTTTAGTATCACACACGCCCATTTTCGTCATGCTTGTATTGAGATTGGCAATTGTTTTTTTTAGTTTCCTCTTTTTTTTTACCTAATCCCAAGACAATTTCTGTGTTTTGCTTTACTTGTACTAAAAGCATAAAAGTTTGCTGTTTATAGGATTTGTGCTGCTGCAACATGAAATGCAGTTTCAGTTCATTTGGAAAATATTCAAATAGTTCTTTCATACTATAGTATTGGTATTGTTTGTTGTTAACAGACACTTGCTAAGCTTACATAAATACTATTTTGTTGTTGGCTAATATGCATAAATTTAGCTTACTAGATATTACTATTTTGTTTTTTTTAGTTTTCTCTTTTTCGTTTTTTGTTAGGGTGTTTTTTTTTTGTTGGCGCTTAGTTTTTATGTAGAATGCACTGGTTGGTAGCCTGCGGACAGCTAAAAACAACGCAGTTAAGCTCATAACTATGCAGCTAATTACAGGGGATTTTCATATAGTTTATAATCACTAATTTACTACAACTTTAACAGGTTATTTAGTTTAGCTTCCGGGTGGGCTCCACCTTCTGCGACATGGCGGTTAGAACACGCTGATTGTCAATTACACGAAAACTGCTGATGTACGAGCGCACCTCGCCCTCGCTCTTGGGTGAAGGCGGTTCCAAGCCTGCAAAAAGAAGAGAAAGGTATTTAAATCAATATAATTTAATTTTAAGGCTTTTATTTAGTTTTAAGCTGATTTAAAATGTAGCTAAAAAACAATTTAAGACTGCATTCAAATCAGCTCAGATTAATGGTTAATTTTATAATTAAATAAAATTTACCCAAGCTCCGGGAGCGACAGAATCGTATGGTGCGCATGGTCTGGGCCATCATGTGCATTTTCTCAAAGTTGACCAGACCGTCTAGACTCGTCTTATTGCCCTCGTGTGCGAAGGTCATGTCCTTGAGCAGCAACGGCATAAACGGTATTAGCGGCGGCTGTAATTTACCCACAAAGACGCGATACGCCCGATGGTTGCGACTGGGATCGATGAGAGCCTCAAATTCTTGAAAAATTTTACGAAATTTCGATGGTATCTTCTCCCAGGTCTGATGCAGTCGCGTCACGGCCATATTCGAGAGGCCCATAACGACGGCAAAGAAGGCATTTAGATTCTGATACTCCTTGCAGCTGTAAATTAAGGTAAAGAGTAATGTGATTAATTTTGTGGTATTAAGGACTAAAATCCAGGCATATCGTATTTAGCACTTACTAAGCGGCCAGCTTGATGAATTTACGCACGAGACCCACACGCTTGCTCAAACTGGGCGTGGATACGAGCTCAGTGACAATCCAGTACTGCACCTCATTGAATCGCCGCAGAAATACATCCAAGTTGGCTGTTATCTGTTAAAAGAGAGCATGGAACGGGTAAACCAAAGTTAGACAAGGCACATTTTTGGTTAGATTTAATTGCTCGAGTGTTCTTGAAACACAGAGTGATAGAGAAAGTGAAAGTTCAGGCACACGACTCGTGGCAAAACTCAATTTGCAGCAACATGACAAATGCCAGACTTCCAAATAGTTGGCAGCCAAACTTGGTAATAAACGAATGGCCCAATTGCCCCTGGTAATGGAGGCGGTAACAGCATGAGTGGCTGCCTTCCTATACGCCTGCAGCACTGGCCTAATTAGCCAAAAGGCTTTTAAAACTTCGGCCTAACAATGCAGCCCGAGCAGCCACAAGCACTGCCAAATATTGTATGTGTCATGCTCTACATTACACTTGAAGAAATTTCGGAATACTTATAACTTGTGTTATAGATAACAGTTTAACAATAAATTAGTAGCTCAACTTTGGCTCAACATATTTAAAATAACTATAAATAAAATCCTCTAGTTTTTGCAAGTGTATTTACCTTGCCAAAATGATGTCGCCCAAAGGTGTGATAGAGGAGCTCGTACTCGTGCACGGCCCAGAATAAGTCCCACTCAAATATGGTGATGTGATAGGCCAGCTCTTTGGTGCTCAAGATTTCCAAATCAATGTCGACACCCTCAGTGGGACACTCCTGTTCCGGCAAAGGAGTCTAAACGAAAAGACAGAAGCTTTTAGTCCAATTGCTCTCACACATTATGCAGAGGTTTGGGATTGTGAATGAGAATGGGTGTGGGTGTGGGTCAGCTTACCAGTGCATCCAGGTGATCCTTGACAGAGACAAACAAACGACCGTTGAGCGTTAGGCCCGTGGGTATGCTAACATCATTATCCTTGAACACGGAACGTTCACCATTTGATTTGACCTCGGCTAGGCACAAGTCATCGGGTCCACGATTCAATTGCAGCTTGTCAGCGGCACAGGCTTTGATTAACTCCGCTGTGGTGTGCATGGGAAAGCGCAGCGTGCAGTAGGTGTGGTCGGCGCAATACACCCGGAAAATGACTGTGGAAAAAGAGGAGAGAGACGTGAATTAGCTTGTATTAAGGCTGCCTCTGCTACCGTTGATGAAAGCACAGGATAGCTGCAATTTGCATACGCATTTGCATTTCAAGTACTTACTGTCGTCATCCGGTCGTATGACCGTCTTTGAGGGCGTGGCATTGCCACTAAACAGGCAAATTGGTTGACCATTTGTGGGCAGCTTCCACTTTTGACCTGCATTCTGATTGCGATCCTCCTGATAGCGCGCCATTTGCGTCAGTACATTGTGTATGATGCTCGTCTCCTCATTTAAATCGGGATCGGCTTCCACCTCGGCGGCCAGATCCTCAATGAAATCACAGACGCTGGGCTCCTCGAAGGCGGCATGTCGCACGGCCATGACCCACTTCTGCATGAACTGTATGACACGCTTCTTAAAGTTGATGATATATTCGCGATCCTCTGGTGTCTGCGCCTCATCATGGGCATCACAATGAAAAGTGCGGTCGTCGGTTAAGGAAAATCATAAACCAAATGGCGTATATTATGAAGTATCCTAAAAATTCGTATCCTGCCTGCCTACCATAAAATTCTGTTACTTTGGCACGCACACATGGACTTATTGGAGAGGGATTTCTGCGTGTACGTGTGTGTGTCTGCTTATTAAGCACATCACGTATTCCAATGCAGATTGGAGATTAGTTTTAAGCATCATTGAACCATGCTACAAGTGAAAACCCAGGCAAAGCTGCCAAGCATTACCGAAATGCTGACCCACTGCTCAAGGACTCTATTATTATTATGTGTGTGTGTGTGCGTGTATGTGTGTGTGTGTGTGTGTGTGTTGGTGTGCAGACAACATTTGCAACTTCATTGTGGCTTTTGTTTTGTCAGAGTTTAACAGTTACTTGACTACTACTCGTTAGTCCTTTATTTTCTATGCTCTGCTCTAGTTTTTGCTACCTAGCCAAAGCCAACTTGACATTTTCCAGTCACGAAACCAAACTTTAGCCACTGCCGACCCCACATATGTATGTGGGGCGTGGTCAGGGTCTGTGTGTGTGTGTGTGTGTCTGGCATGTGTATGTGGTTTGCATGCTGCCAACACTTTAACTGTCGCTGCGGATGTGTTTGCCGCTCCCCCTGGAGGGTACGTGACTCTGGTATCAGTCTGTCGTTTTGCTCTCAATAAATGTGAAACTCGTCCAAGGCGTTTGCATTTTTCAAGTGGGTAGACGGAGCACTGTGTGCACTTTAAAGCAACATTTTTGATACACTAAGGTCTTAAGTTTCAGCTTTTGCTGCTAAGCTGTGGCACGTGGCTGGCATGGATGAAGTGCGGCTTCATAAATTTAATTAAATCTTGTATAATTCTTTCTCACAATTTTTTTCTATTTGCCTGATTTATGTGCGTAAATCGAATCAAAATGTTTTCAACAAACAAGTCCCTTATCACTGATGCCAAAGAAACCCAAGGGGAGTCATAGCTAATGTGGGCTAAGTCTCATGGGGATTAAAGTGTAAAATTAGTTGGATTTGAAGCAGATTATTTCGGAATGTACACTATGGAAACAGATGCAATTTTTAGCCTTTTCTTAGTCGTGTCAGGTACTAATTAATGTCAAAATCTTAGCCATAATTTTTACAAATCTATGCTCTAATAGACCCTTAGATTGTATAGTTTGTTTCATGTAAATTTTGTTTTTCAAAAAGGATATTAGTTGGCCAATTCGTCAACCAGCTGCACCACTGGCATAAATACAATATGCGTGAGCAGAAAATCATCGAGAAACGGATCCATGCCGCTGACCGACTGTCCCAGACGTGTCTCAAGCAAATGTTCCAGCATTTTGGCTGGTGTTCCAGACATCACGGTATATCTGCGACAGAGAGATAGAGAGAGAGAAAGAATGGTTAGATATTGAAATGAAGTCACGTGCAATTAGCCAATAAAAGTAGCATCAAATTGAAGACTTTCACGTTTCACATTTTGCTGCAAATTCAATTAAAATTTGATGGTACTACAGAACACAATAAGCGAGTTAACAAGCCAAACGATTTCAATTGCCACTCACTTGAATGCCGAATGTTGTCCACGTTGTTTAGCCACACGCTCGAGCACTAAAACATCCTTGCCGTGCTCTTGCAATCTCAATGTATTTGCCTCAACATCACGCAGTATGCGATTAAAATGCTCCTTATCCACGCGCAGCAAATGGCAATTGTTCTCCTTCAAAACGATTGTGGCAGCTCTGTGTGAGAGAAAAGGAAATCGAATTAAAAGAAATGCCATAAAAAGAATAATGTGCCATGTATACTTAATTTTCCAATTATCTGTGCTCAAGTTTATATTGTTCATAAATCACATTCAATCGCAACTGCAGCCAAAAGTTTCAATTTCAATCATACAACTTTATAATACTCTATCCAATTGAGATAATTGTATTTTAATGTGGAAAACTTTTGAGAATATTTTCAACACTTTGATGATTTGCATTTGGCATTTAGATTAGTTTTAATATGCTGTAGTAACTAAATAAATCAATTGGAATTAACTTTAAAATATTCAAGGAATGCCAGTTTTATTATTCATTTAAATGCACACCCTACCAGCGTCTACCCTACCCTCTGCCAGCTGTCAATGCGTTTGCATGTTAAATAAATGCAATTCACGCCTGGTTTTTATGCCATGTTTCGGCATGCTGATTGCATTTCGTATTTCGAATTTCGAATTTTCCATTTTGGTTGCATTTTGCCTGCCAAAATAAAACCAATCGTTGGCTGAACACAGAACTCAAATTACTTTTATTTACCAATTTTACCATACGGACATGGCCCGACTGTTAAAAATTGTTTTGCCCACGTTGATATGCATGAAATGAAGCGCTCTTTACTCTTTATGTGCATGATTTCTGTGTGTCTGAATGTGTTTAATATAGTCTGAGTAAATAAGCCATTTTAATTAAGATTGAATTTTAAAACGTTAGTTTGCACTTATGTTCAATGAATGGTTTTTCAAATGGTTTTTCATAAAGCTTCTATGTTCTACATTTTGCTCTTTGGTTTTGTAATTGTTACAAGCCATTCATATTTGTGAGGCAAGCTTTAAGCTTTAATGTGCTTCGAAATGCAGAGCTTCAAGTAGTTGGAATACAGCTTTCGTTTAAACATATGTGAAGCGCTTTGATTACTTTAAACAATACAAAACTTCAATGTGTTTTTCAAGTTGTGTTAGCCATTAAATGACATCAATTCAACAGCTTAAAATTTATGTAAACTTCAAGTGGCACTTTGAAGCTATTGTTATTGTTTCCACATAGTGAAATTAAAATGGTTAACAAATTTTTTCAAATCTATTTCAATTTTTTTGCAATTGTATGCCATTAATGCCACACAATGGGTGTTGCTATTTCTATTGTTGCTACAGTTGATGCTGTTGATGTTGATGCTGATGTTGATGTTTTATTTTCTCAGTTTTTTTTTGGGGGCAACAAAGTGTCTAATGCTATTAGCCAGCGCACAACTGCTGGCATCTTGGTCCTTGGTCTTGGCTCCATTGTTGTGCTTGGCCAAGTACAAAAGTGTGCTGGTAGCTATTATACTACTGCTGTTGTTGCTGCTGTTGGTCTAAGAGCAGAAAGTGGTAAAAACGTAACTGCCTAACTCAGGGTTGGTAGCAATGAAAACGATATAAAGAGAATCGTTGATGCTGGCACGATGTCTACAAAGTTTTATGTTTGTAAAGCAAGAAGTCAAGTTTCTTCCTTAGAAAAACCAACAGACAGTTTAAAATGTTGCAAGAATTTGAGGCACACTCTCGCACAAAGTGAATGAAAGAAAAGGAGTCTAACTGACTGAGCCACTTACCTGGGTGCGTCGTTTATCAAAGCCAATTTGCCGAAATCATCGCCAGTCTTCAGAGTGGCAACGGTCCCTTTGCCATGTATCACAACATCCACAGAGCCTTTGAGTAATATATACCAGGAGCGGCCCTCGTCACCTTGATTGAATACTGTGATGGGACAAAAAGGATAAGGGAAATTTTAAGCATAGACTAAGACTAAATGTAATTGCTGTTAATTTAATTAAAGTATCAACAAAAAACCAACAACGCAAAGTTAAATTCTGCTGAGCAATTGTCAGTTAATTAATGCAAATGGATTTTTGACATTTTTCTTTTGTTTGCCAGCGCTCTGGCACTGTGGACTAATCCCAGAAATTGATTTTTCATTCAGTTCAGCATCAACAATGGCTCAATGACTCACATATGGTGCCCGCCTGTGCGTGGGCTTCGAATACAATTATGGAGGATAGCTCCCGCTTGATGCTGGTGGATAGATGCGAGAGGGCGGCTATATGCACGAGTTCCTCAAATACCAGTTCCAGTTCCTCGGGTGTGCGTTCATGCGAACTGTGCGTGTATGTAAGAGAGGGAGAGTAGATTGATTAAAAACAAATATGAGCAAATTTGTGGCTTCAACAATGTAACTAATTGGCAAGCCAAAAGCAGACACAACACACACACACACACATACACAAGCACATTCAAAGAAATCAATCATAAGCAGTCTGTGCGTGAGGGTGTGTGTGTGTGTGTGTGTGGCTAATGGTAATAAGTTAGTTGCACTTACGGCTTGCGCAATATCATGCGCAGTGTGGCATCTGGTCCACGCTGGAAGAGTGCACTCAATGCCTCCCTGATGTGCTCATTAGCCGCATTGAGATCCTCAGCTGATGGTGTGCCCGATGCCGCT
Organism: Sphaerogastrella javana; assembly: GCA_037040025.1. Lineage (NCBI taxonomy): Eukaryota > Metazoa > Arthropoda > Insecta > Diptera > Drosophilidae > Sphaerogastrella > Sphaerogastrella javana. The sequence continues at coordinate 9,564 of JBANCZ010003100.1, forward strand.
GCTCCGCCTTCCTCATCCAAGCGAAATCGATACAGAAAGCATTTATCCTTGAACGGTTGCTCCTTATTGACTGCAAAACAACAACAATGGTGTTAACAGCATTGTAAAACTGTCTTAATTGCTTGAAGGAAATGCACTGGCACTTACACTCCACACTTACCATGTGTCAGTACACCTTCCTCGAGCAACGCCTGCCACATGCCCGCCGCCTGGGCGCGTGTGTGCACAATGGGCGATAAGTTAACCAGCCAATCCACTAGCTCTGTTCCAGGCGCACACTTGCGTATCAACTTGCCCGATACCTGAACAATATAGATGGAAGCATATATATATATAGTACATATATTTAAGATTGCCATGCTATTAACTTAAAATACTTAAGCTGCCATCGTCACTTACTTTGCGATCCTTCAAACAGCTTGAGTTATCGACCACCAATAAAGTTCGGAGCGCCCAGCCCATGCGGTTCATAGCAGGACTCGGCGTCTAGCAAAAAGCGCAGTGCATGAAAAGAAGAAAGAAAGAAAGTAGAAAAGTTAAAAATGAAGTAAAATATACTATATATAAAGCTTTTATGTATTGTGGGCGATAGTTGTTGCTTGAAATCTATCTTTAAAGTTCTTCCAGCAAAGTTTTAAGCTTGTCATACACAGCCGAGCGCACACGACTGCAGTAGAGCAACTACTTCATTTTACACAAATTTATAGAACAAAAAATTAACTCTATGTCCATACTTTCATGGTTAAATTCTATGGAATACTATAAATATTCTTGCTATTTCCTATAGCACATATACAAAGAAATAACTCACAATATACTGTTTGTAATATTATAGTTTAACACTATGAAATACTACAATTATACTATTTTTTGGTATATAATATTCGCAATAGCTCACATTCCATCAATATACCTAAAAGTCTATATTTAGTCTATCTATATATAATTGAACTCTATAAAATACTTTAGCTATTTTAATTATTTCTTATAGCATACACACTCATTGAATTTATTAAATATTTAACAAAATGTTTGCTGCTTCACCTCATACAATCAAATTGCAATTTATTTTTTTTAATAGCGGCAAATTAATGAATTTGCCAAGTCAAGTGTAGCTCCCGCTCCAAGTCAGCCATGTATGTGAGTGTGTGGGGGTGGTATATGTGGCTAATTTATTATGTTTACACACGCATATATATATATACCACACACACACACACACATTCACACTTCCGCACTACTTACCTCTGTGATAGGCAACGCTGGATTCGGATGATCCGGGCTCAGAGGGCGTTTTGTTGGCGATGTGGCTGCTGCGGGCTGTACGCCAGGACCAAAGCCTGTAATGATAATCATAATATTAATTATTATTTCAATAATATTAATGCACACAGTCAGTGTAAATATATATATATGTGTATGCGCGAAATAACTGTGTAATTAAAAAGCTGCATCAAATCGAATGAAAATCGTATTAAATTCGCGCGCCTGTGGGGATGGAACACTTTTCCCCTTGCTTTTTTACACATTATGAGCTGCAGCTTTGTTTACTTTTGCACTTAATACGCTTTTAATGAGCTTTTAAAACTGTTTTTTTTTGCTATTGTGACTGTAGTTGTTGTTGTTATTGTTGTGTTAATTAAATATAAACATGTTGTGTTTACATTTTACATCGATTAGCATAGTTTACATACCGTTCTTCAATTTGCAATTGGTTATAATGTCATTCATCAACTCCTTGTTTTTCTGCAAATAAACATAATAATAATAAAAGTAATATTAGAAAATTATTTGTTGACTAACATGCATTATTTATAACTTATAAATTGATTGTTTATTGTGCAAGTATTGCTCATTGCATTGCTCACTTCGGCAATTGGCAGCGATTGCGGCCGCTCCTGCTGCTGACGTTGCACACGTCGTCTCAGCTTGACAGCAGCGGAAGTGGCGCCATCAGCTTGGCTGATGTTGATGCTACTGCTGCTGCTGTTGCCGTTGCCGTTGCCGTTGCTACTGTTGCAGCTGGCTGCAACTGTTGCTGGCGTCGACAACAGATGCTGTCTGTTGCTGTTGCTGTTGCTGTCATTGTCACTGTGACGTCGATAGCCAAGCAGCTTGCACAGCTCTGCCTCATCGCTGGCCACAAATTGAGCAGAGCGTCGCTGAAATTGACGTTGCTCTCGCTGCTCCCGACGCAGCTGCCCCGCTGACATGCTCCCCCTTGTCTGCCAGCGCACACTTTCACTGCAATCTAACGTATTCACGACAAACATATGACTTTTACTACTGCTTGGTATTTTCTATACTTTTCTATTGCTTTTATTCTCGCCGAGGCAGGTAATTGCCGTTAAACGTTCACGCTCGCACTGATAAGCACAGTTGAGGCGCACACTTGAAACGCTGAAATGCTCAAATGCTTTTGAACTTGAGTTTTGTTTTTGATTTTGCTTTTTGCCTATTGCTTTTTGCTTTTTGCTTTTTCCCTTTGCCTTTGCATGCCTCATTGTTGTGTCGGGCTTATCAGTGCTAGCGGCTAGGGTTGCCAGAGCACACGCTGTTGCTATTAATAGACGCCTATTTATTGTGACATTTTAATAAACAATCAAGGCTGCAGCCAAGGGCAAGGGCAGCCAGAGGGGGTAAGGGCAAGGCTAAGACTGCGCATGGCCCGCATGACAAGAAATTACGCGCGTTTCAAGTATTTGTTTTGTGCCTTTATGCTGTCATTGTTTTTGCTATTCGACTGATGCTCGGCAACACTTGGCACACAGCTGATAAGCAATAGGAGCAACAATAGCAGCTCTGGCGCTAGCGCTAGCTTTTGGCGTTGGCGTCGTCATCTACGCTAATTAAACTCATTTCACTTATCAAACGCACAGCGGGTGGGCCAATGAGCGGTAGGTGCAATTGTCGTTAGATATGATGGCTACAGACTGTGTGTACGATTGTGGGAGTGGAGGGGAGTGTGCAAGAGTGTAGGTGGGACAGTGCCCAACGCCTTGAAAACGAAAACAATAGCCAAATGTGCTTATGTTAATAATACCGGCAGAACCTCTGCACTCTGCACTGGGCCCGATAGAGGGACTAACTAAGGGAATTAGGTAGGAAGGAAGGAAGCTACTTAATTGAAGTCCAATTAAGTTTCATCCTTTTGTTTATGTGTAGCACGAGAATGAGTATTTAATATAACTGATGAGTGCCAAGTGGTATGGGGTAAGTGGCATGGGGCAAGGTGTGAGCGGCATGCTAAAGTTGCAGCTAAACATGCTGAGAATTTAGCAGTGAGGAATTAGTTAAATGAAAAAGAAAATGAGAATGAAAATGAAAATGGAAATAGAAATGAAAATGATAAATAATGCTATGGAATGTGCGCAAATTATTTGCCAGGAATTTCATCAAGTTATTTCAAATGAAATTAAATTTATAAAATATGTAAAATATTTAGAAAAATAAATGAAATTAAATTAATAAAACATTTTAAATATTTAGACAAATAATTGACATATTTTAGTGACTTGCAAACTGTGTGTAAATACAAAAATAATTGTATTTAATACACTATAAATAACTATTGAATTATATCAAATAAATTGTTTATATGAAGTGCATAAATTTCTTAAATAAATAAAAAAGAGAAGCATTGAAATTGTGAATTGAATTTATTTGCAAGAAATTTTATTGGTTTATTTCATATGAAATTCAATTTATAATAATTTTCAAAAATTTAGAAAAATAATTTAAATATTAAGTGAAATAGCGGAAAAATGTATTTAATACAGTATAAATAGTAGTGTATTTATATTAAATACTTTCCACTATATAATATGCAAATACTTAAAAAAATAGAGCATTAATTATATTGATTATTTCAATTTAATTGGTATAATTCTACATTAATCCGCTACCTATATTACATTTGTTTAATTACTCTTGAATTAAAATTAATTATGATTGTAATTTGCAGGCACTGTAATGCTTTACTTGCAGCTGTTCCCATGCTTATAGCGCGCACTGTATTTGTTATTAATTACAGTATAATTCGCTTAACTGCCTCGAGTTGATTGCAG
>JBANCZ010003101.1:0-13627 GCA_037040025.1 Sphaerogastrella javana
GCCCTGAGCCCTGAGAACAACCATCAACAAATAATAATTGGCTGGGTTCATCACTTTCAATGGCAATTGGAACTGGATCGTGGAACGGATAATGAGTATTAGAGGGGGGAATATTGATGTCATCGGAAACAAAGGGAACCGGAGAGCAAAAGTACATCAAATTACTGTTATCAGTGATTTCAGGACGGACAGACTAGCAACAGCAAACGATGATCAGCCTTTTTACGCTTTGGAGACTCAGATAAGATTTTCATACTCTAAAACTCAGTATCCAAAGCAAAAAAAAGTTTTTTAAACCCCGACTGTATTTCTCTAAAGCCGTTCCTCATCTGCGGACGACCATCTTAGGCCCGAATTTGTGCCTATGATATCCAAGATGCGCGCATTTAAGCCGGCACATTTATCGTGTGATACATTATCACATAGCCAGCAGAAAACAAAGCCTGCTTTGGGATTAGCAGAAACTTTGCAATTTTTGTTGTAGCAGACTAAAATTATTATTAGTCAACAGTGAGATAGCAAATAAATAAATAAGAAATTAAAATAAACAGATAGAAAGTGAAATGAATGAAAAAGAAAACAGGTTAATATAGTAGAGTTGAGAAAGAAAAAGATAAAAATCTTAAGCAAAATAAAACGAAATATATATGACGCGATTCGAAGAATTTTTGTGTTCGATGAGATCCGCTCGATCAATTCAACAGTTGGATGAAGGCATGCATCGGCCGCGATTGAGACTGTAACAGATTTTTGTTTCTCTAAAGATTTATGCTCCTCAGACAATTTGAAATGATGGTTAATTGACCACGAGTCTTGATCAGATTGCAAGAATGCTGGCCCGGTGTACAACGAACAATTTTGTATGTCAAGTGCAGAGCATCCTCGAGACTCTAAGTGGGATGGATTCTCTCTAATGGGCACATGGCGACACTCTTCTTCTGGAGTCAGCTCTTGAATATCAGTTACTCTATTAGCCACGAATGTATTTAGGCTTGAAGGATGCATTATTATCCAGTGCAAAACGACCTCTGAGTCTGACCAAAAGACAACTTTATCAATTGGGAAATCTAACACAGGTTTTACCTTGGCCATAAAATGGCTAGTAGATTTGCCGCACAGAGTTCTAACCTCGTGACTGATTTTGTTTTAAGTGGAGCTAATTTTGATTTAGCTGTCAATAGCCTAGCTGACGTACGGTATATAAAAAGCAACCATACGCTTTAGTTGATGCATTGGCGCATCTGTGCACTTGACTATTTGGATGAAATAAGATATATCGAGGAATTTCTATTGCCTCACCTCCATCGAAATCAGTAATGAGGTTTGAAGCGATAGATTGCAAGTTTGGTGGGGGTTGTTTATCCCAATCTAGTCGCTGCAACCAAATTTCTTGTAATAGAATCTTTGCTTGAACTATAATCGGACACAGCAACCCAAGAGGATCATATAAACGAGAAACAAATAATAAAAGTGATCGCTTTGTTAAAACTATGTCTGACTGAAGGACCTTTATTGAATACTTAAATGTGTCTTTATGTCGATCCAAAGTCAAACCCAATATTTTAGTCGCTTCTTGGTCACCGATTACAACTGGAGACGATTTAGATTTTTAAAACGCAGGATAAGCTAAGGTGATAGTCTTGGGGACCTTTGATCGGTTGATTGGTTGATCAGGATGCACTCACGATATAGATGCCATTATTCCGAAATCTGTAGTTAATTCCAGAGGCTTAACCCGAGAGGCGGTAGAAATCTGAACGGCGTAGCTAATAGTAGTCGTACCTCCTTTCTCTTTCTCTTGAGTTTCAGCGTTTTGACTAACTCCTCAGTCATAAAGTTTACCTGCGAGCCACCGTCTAACAAGGCTCTGGCTACATGGTAAGATGTAGATTGATCTTTCACCTTCACGATCGCTGTAACCAACATGACCTTGTTGCCATCGCCACTGGCATAATGAGCAGAAGCTGAATTTGAGAGCGTAGAATTATCAACTGCGATATTGAAAACTGCAGGCGAATGATTACTAGATGGAGTCTCCTGCTGACTAGGGTCCCTTTGCAATAGAGTGTGGTAAGGTTTCGAGCATACTCTGCACGTTCCTGATTTACAAGATGTTACTGAACGACCCTGTATCAAGCAATTTAAATAGAAAATGTGAGCCTTCACAAATGCGAACCTCTTATGGCACAGAGTTGCAGAGAATTCAGGATATGATTGAATATAATGCTGTTCAGATTTACAAAAGGTACACATTGTTGGAGTCACCTGAGCCGTTTGAAGAGCAGTTTAAACCGGCCTTTTTATCAATTTATGTGGTCTTGTATAATGTGAAAAGGACTCTTCTGCGGCTAAATGATGGAATCGTTTGTTTAAAGCACACTTACACTCTTGCAATGAAGGAATTTTAGTGTGATCGAGACTCTCTTCCCATTTAAAACGAGAGGTTGCGTCTACCTTGCTCATAGCTCCATGGATAAGTATAGATTCAGTAATTTGTTTGCTATCCGCTAAAGACGTTAAGGATTCATATATTGCCTTAAAATTGTCAATGATGAATTTGGATTTTGCTTTTTTGTGAAGACCAAATAATTTCGATATACTGTTGGACGATATCAGGCAAATATTATCATAAATTTGTTTAAGTGCTGCTAATGCCTTGGGATAATTTGCAAATGTAACCTGTTATGCTTTGAGGCTTCTCCTTCCAAGCATGTCAGAAGATGGTTGAATTTTTTTATGTTTAATAAAGTTGCGTCGCTGTCCACTAGATTTTCGAACAGTCCTATAAAATTCTTGTAATTACCTCGAAATTTAGGTAAATCAACGATTGCAATTGCTTAGTAGATTTGAGTAATGAGCCATAATCGAGTTTGCATTACTCTATGCGAAAACGGGACGTTCATCTTTATTTAATAAGAGATATTTTGTCGAAATGAACAACGTCTCCAGCCCTGCTCTTAAATCAGAGTTTGTGTCTTCGCGTTCGATATCCAATTGAATTTTAAATGCTCGATCTATGTATCGATTCAGAATTTCTAATTGGCATTCAATATGCACGGGATCCATATCCTCTGTTTCTTCGATAATTCTTTTAATGCAAAGAATATCCCTAGTAACGTTTCTATGACATTGATGCAGAACTTCCAATTTGTCTGAAAGACTGCCGTCGTTCAAATCAATCTGCATTATTGATTTACTTGTTTCGCTTACTGGGCTTTTTGTTATAACGAAATCGATCAAATTTATTCTTTTATCTTGCACGATATAAATGTTAACCTAATGAGTATCCACTAGTCAATAATAAAGATGAGTGTTGTATGAGTATAATCAATCCGAATGATTGATTACTTTGCACTATATGAAAGTTGAGCAAAAGTGTATCCACTAGTCACCAATAATGCTGTGTGGTGTACGAACGTGAGTGATGCATATGCAAACAGTGCAAAGACTAGTAATTGTATATTTCGGTGAGGTCGATTTTAGCAAAGCGTATTGGCGTGGAATGACAACTATAGTAACAATAACCCAACAGAATTGGCGAAAATGCGTACAGCTGTTGATTCTTTAAATGCAAAAACAACGTATTGCGATCAGTGACAATAGAGCGAAACAACAAACACACAACAACAACAATCTGCTATACCCAGATCGGACTACCTGGCATGCGTTAAAGAAAACTGCTTGAAAAGTTGACGGATTTTATGTCGTTAAAAGTAGAATTACGGAGATGGCAAAGACGTTATTTGCGTACTGTATGAGTGCATATATATATGTAATATGTAAGTGAATATGTATGTATGTAATTATGTATGTGCTTAGTTGTTTCACGTCAGGCGATATTAATTTAATACAAATAGTTATAATTATAATTAACTTAGTAATATGAATTAACAAACACTGTAAATGTTTTATTACTCATGCCCTACGTTAGATGCCGGTGCCAAGCGTTCATTCATATGTATGTATGTTTGTATATAAGCGTATGTATGTATGTAATTGAATGCATATAATTGTACGTAGAGCTTGGCGTCGAATTTCTGAAGCGTATTAAACACTTGCACATTCACTCACAGGTTACAAAGCCTTCGTTACCTGGTTTATACGTTCCTTGTGGTAATAGCTGGTCATCTCCATTAGCCAAGAGGGATTTATATTACACTCGCGAATTTAATATAAATTAAACGTCTATCCGGGGGCGAGAAAAAATGATCCGAAATGATCGCGAACTTCCTAAGTCCTCGATTAGCACAGGGGACAACTTGTTCAGACGAATTTATGTTAACAAAGAGTGATAAAAGAGAACGCATGTCTTCTCTGTTCTTTGATCAAGTTACCGTACACGCTCGCTTTAAAAATACCAAAAAGGGTGTAAAGAGCGACTGCTCTTGTTGGCCGTGGATTAAAAACTAAAACTTATGGATTGTAGTAGCTTGTAAAGTACCCAACCCATGTGTGCAGCAGATCATTGCATCAGCACTTCTTCGCCAGCTCCGTTGCTTGCCGCTGTATGCTGACTCCCGTGGGAAACTCGTCAGCAGCTACGTCGGCGAATTTCGGTTGCGCGTGGCCGTCGCTGCCCAGAGTACGGGCCAATGCTGACGCCAGTTCATCCGGTGTCAACGTACTCGGGTTAACTCCTCCCCTGCTTAGGTGCGAGACGTCCTCGGATCGCTCTGGCTGTTGTCGCAAGTGGGTAGCCTTTTCGCTCTGTTTCTTCCGCCACACGACGAACGCGATCAGCACGGCAGCGACCAAAATCAGGGTGATGGAGGCGCCCATGATTGGCCTCGAGACGACCTCTCTCCGGAGACCACCTATGAACCTGAGGTTGTTGATACCCAGTTGGTGGAGAAGAGGGAGGCTCAGCTCTCTCCTGATTTCGGTGATGTTGACGCTTGCAACGACGGGGGCGGATGGGTGTTGTCTCAGAATTCCGAGTCTGTTACTGTACCGAGTGCCGTTGATGAAGACCTCATCCTCAAAAGATATCAGGATTGTTCCTGAGACCACTTGGCCAGTTGTCGGGTTCTCGCCTATGACGGCGTTGGCCTCGTTGATGACGATTAACCCGTCGCCTATGGCAGTTAGTGGCTCCAGGTAGCTTACCTGAGCCCTACATTGTACGGTGATACCAGCAGCCAGTTGTTGTGCGCAAGTGTTCCCTTGATGTCTTCTGCAGAATGTGGTTCTTACAGCTTCGTAACAGCTATCGACAGCGATGATTTGTCTGCTACAATCCGCAACCACATCGCCGCCCAGGAAGTTGTTCCTCTGGACCGGGTAAATGCTAATTTTCTTACAAATACGGTTAGGCCTAGGATACTTAATTAGAAAGTGTAAATTATTATTATCTTGAAAAATTCTTATTTTAGAGACTGCAATTACCTTTAATGCCTTGCCTAATATATTGATACTCCTCGCCTGCCTGTGATGCACCCTCAATGTCTCCGTAAGAAGTCGGATATGCCTCAGTTCGTCTCTCAGTACTTGTCTCAGGTGGTCAGATTCGACTAGGCTTAATTGGGCCTCAGTCTCTTCTACGTAGCTGTCGTACAAGGTCAGGTTCGTTGGGTGTCCGAGGTATCCGTACTCGTCCCATATTACAACGTCGCCGTCAAGTATCGGTATGTAGTCCGCTGTTGAGTAGTTGGTCATGGTCACTGTCGCTGTTGTCCATGTTGTCAGTGTCCCAAAAATAAGTAGGTTAATTCTAAAAAATTTAAATTTCCTTTGATAAATCTTATATGAAATGTTAATCTTATCCTACGTCGTCCCTAGGTCCGCTTCGACCAATTCTTCGTTATATAACGGGGAGAGTTTATTTCCTAGTCTCCTGTTCGTTTTAACAAGGACCTTTTCGCCCACTTGGTATTTCCTTTCCTGTCTTATTTCATTCTCTCTTGCGAGAGTTCCTTGGGCTTTTTGAATCTTTTCTTTGACGCCTACCTCGACCTGTGCTGATCGGGCTAGGTCTATCGGTTTCCTGTTTGTAACCTAATGTATTGTTTTATTATACTCGATCGTTGCTAAGAGGATCAAATCAACTGTGTCATCGATCTTCCTTGCAAGTTTCATACATCGTGCTATTTCCAGCAGCGTGCTGTGGAATCGCTCCACTTGACCGTTCGATGTACTGTGTAGGGGTGGGGCATTTTCAACCCTAATGCCGAAGTTAAGCAAGGTTGTAGTAATTGTTTGTGAATTCAACGACCTCTCGTTGTCACAATATATTGTTCTTATTCTAGGGAATAAGTTGACCAATTGTAATATAGGGTCTTTTACCTCCACTATGGCTCTTGACTGTATCGGATAAACGGCAGCAAATTTTGAAAATTTGTCAATGCACGTCAGGAAGTATTTCTTGTCTGTTGAGAATATATCGACATGTAAAATTTCCCCAACACTACTAGGGATCGGGGTTTCCCCTAAGGTGTGCTTTTTGGGATGTCGATTATATTTTGCTTTGGAGCAGACTTTGCAGTTAGTCGCAATTTCCTGAGCCAATCTTGACATTTTCGGAAAATGCTTAACATTCTCTTGCGATGCCCTGTGAGCTCTATTATGCTCTGTGGTAAAAATTTCTCTTTATTCCGTTTTGTCCGTTATGTCATTCACCCAATGTTTACAATATCTAAACGTTGTAGTGGGGAACAGCTCTACAAGCTTGTGTTGCACTATAGCTAGCACGTGAAGCTCGCAGTGAACCGCTTTAACCACGTCTGCTTTGACCAGATCTTGTTATGTGTTTAGTAGCTCGTCCTTATCAGAAAATTGGACTATGTGCCTCATCTTTTCCTTAAAGACAATATATGTTTTCACCGATGGTGTTTGAGCTTCTTCTATTACTATTTAGTTCCGAAAGCAGTTTACTGGTTTGTCGGTAGAGTCGATAGTATTAGTCAGAGATTCCTCACTATGTATTGTCACTACATCTGAATCTACGTCGTTCTGTTTACCGGCTGACGAGACAGTGCGTCAGCTACCAGATTCTCTTTCACGGGATTATAAATAATTTTAGAATTATGCTCGTCGATAAATGATTTCTAGCGCTTAATCTTGGCATTTGGGTTTCGATCGGAAACCGCAAAGGTTAGGGGTTGATGGTCGGTATAGATATTCAGGTTACTTACTCCGTATAAATAGTTACGGAGTGTTTTCAGTGACCAAACAATAGCAAGAAGTTCGCGTTCATTTGTCGCAAAACGTTCCTCATTTCCCCTTAACGTCCTAAATATCATTGTTATAGGACGTCCTGCTTAAGACAGTACAGCTCCAAGGCCGTAAGCAGATGCGTCCGTATTTAAATCAAATGGTTTTGTAAAATCAGGGTAGTTTAGGATCATATCTTCTGATGATAATATCCCCTTCAAGCTTTCGAACGCTTATAACTGTTCAGCTGTTAAGCTGATCGTTACTTTCCGCGAATGGTTAGTACCTACCTTGCCGTTGTCGCCCTTCATATATCTGTCAATGGCCTAGCAATGGCCGCAAAGCCCTTAATGAAACATCTGTAGTAGTTTGCTAGGCCCAAGAACTAGCGCAAGCTGAAAAGGGTAGTCGGAGCTTGGTATTCCTTTATGGCTTGAACTTTTTCTGGCGAAGTAGTAATACCACCCCTGGTAACAACAAATCCTAGGTACTCTACACTTTTTTGGAAGAATTTTAATTTCTCCCGAGATATCCTCATTCCCGAGTCATAGAGGCTTGTTAGCACATTGTTGATGTGTCGCACATGCTCCTCTTATTACGTCGTCTACATAGACGTAACATATTTTCCCGATGTATTCTCTTAAGACGTCATCGATGGGTCTCTGAAAGATGCTGGGGGCGTTTTTGAGGCCAAATGGGAGCCTACAGAATTCGTACTTCCCGTTGTTAACAGAGAATGCCGCCTTTTCGCGGTCTCTCTCGGCCAACATAATCTGGTGAAATCCAGATTTTGGGTCCAGTGTCGTGTAGAATTGGGTTTTTCCCATGTTTGACAGTATTGTCGAAATTGTACTTGTCATCTGTCGTAACGGTGTTTAGCTTACGAAAGTCTATGACCAACCTCTTTTTTCTATGGCCCGATTCATCTGTACCCTTTTTATCAACCACACAAATGGAGTTGTTGTAGGGTAATCGGATCTAGATAGATTGTCTTCCTGGTGTAGAGTCAATCTACTAGATTTAAATTGTAGTAAATGTAAACATATGTCCTTCTTCAGGGGCCTACATCTCCAAAATCAATATAGAATTAGCGGAGGTTCACTGGAACGAATTAATTCTGTCTCCGATTAGGGTATCCTGCTGGATCCGGGGCTTAAGTTTGACAAGCATATCTTCTCTATTGTCGGTAAAGTACTGGGCGTTCTTGGCTTTATTAAGCGCTGGGCACGGGAATTTAACGATCCCTACACAACAAAGGCTCTTTTTGTTACACTTGTTCGCCCAATTCTCGAATATGGATCCTGTGTATGGTCTCCCACATATAGGATTCATCAGAACAGGGTCGAGTCTGTGCAAAAACAGTTTTTGCTCTTTGCACTTAGGCATCTCAACTGGGATCCTAATTGCCCTTTACCCTCCTATCGTAGTCGCTTGTTGCTTATCAATCTTCCCTCTCTCCTACATCGTAGATCTATGCTCGGGTTCTCTTTTATGCATAAGTTGATAAATGGTGAAATTGACTCTACTGAGTTGATTAGCCTGATTAACTTTGCTATTCCCCGTAGATCTACGAGAAACCACGTACCTATCTATCTCCCTATCTGTCGGTCTAACTTTGCAGACCATAACCCTTTTCGTGTATTATGTACCAACTATAATAACCTTTTTAATGTTGTTGGTTCTACTAACACTTCCCTCGCTATTAAGAAGGAGATCTTGGCATATCTTAATATATCCAATTGACACTGTTACTTTTTATTGTTTTGCTTGCTAGCTGTTGAGACAGGTCTCCTCTTTTCGCGTATACTCGTCTTTCCGCACGTCATGCGGTGCGCCCCTCGGTCGGTAGGGCGGGAGGTGGTGTTGCTTTCCTATAAGCTGGGTTCGCGCGTTAACAAGCCCGTGCTTGGTTTCGGTGGGCCACTTGATTGTACTGCCGTTTAGTACATCAACGTCCATAATAAATTAATAACGGGCGTAAATTTTAGGCTAAAACGTCGTGCTTTGTAACATACGTCAACATTCGCATCGTTTACCGTGGTGTAAGCCTGTCCCCCCTCCCACATTTGTGGATCCTCAAATACTAAATATAGGAATAACAGGTGCAATTTCCGATAACCTTCGAGAACTCGTGAGATGGTTCCGAGGGAGCCTAGCTGGAGCAACCGGACTGGTCTCAGGTTGCAAATAGCGAACGGCCTCCTGTAAGAGGTTAGCTGCGAATAAACTAGGAAATCTCATGAATAAGCAGTCCCGGACAGCCAGAGGTTGAACCCCGTTGTACTGACCGGTTGTTTGAGTCGCCGCCTTTAAATTGAGCCTCACACACTTCTCTGTCCACCATACTCTACCTACCCATAAACTTCCTCCCCCTCCCCTAATAAATATATTCTAGTTATTAACAGTGGGCTCAGACAAGTGGCGACCGGCCAATTTAGCGTTATCGGCATACTGCGGATCTCTGTGCCCAAGAAAAGCATTTTCTCCGCCGCTCGGGGGACAAAATGAATCCTAAAATGAATATTAAAACGACAACAACACCGCAGGACTGCTCTGTGGAAGGTGTAGCGAGACACTTCGAAGATGTTGTTGAAGAGCGACATCAATCAGTGATGAACAACAACTCACAACGCGCCAATGTGGTGCCGCGACCTCAAAAACGGAGAGCGCTACTTCCGCAGAATCGTCGACCCATGCGACCACCACTAGGTACAGACGGTACATCCGCTGGGCCTGTCCACCATCCTAAGCGGGGGAGCTAGGCTTCCTCCTCTGGGCGAACCGGGAGGCCTGGACGATCTGAAACACTGGACGATCTGAAACACTGTGCGGATCGAGATTCAAGTGGTACCTGCGCTACCTGGAACAGGACCTCACCCCACATGAGGCACTGAAAAAGGCCAAGGAGCCCAGACAATCCACAGAGTTCAGGAGCATGCCGGCTTTTAAGAGGCCGAGCAGTAACCTGACCCCACCCACAGGCACCGCAAAAAGGGCATCCACAAAGGTGACGCCAACTAAAGCGTGGCACCGGACAATAAGCAGGACTCCCCCTGTCGTCAACAAACCCAGCCCAAGTGCTCTGGAATCAAAGACACAACTGCCCTAGAGCCTACAGGATAGTGAGAAATAGTATTAATTATACTATACTTTCAGAATTCCTAACTCGGGACTACGTACCCAGTCCAGGTTCTTAAAAGAGGGAGATCAGTGGTAAAAACCTCATCTTATTTTGCGGGAGACGGGCCATGTCCGCCTCAAGAGGTGATAGATCTGGTAGACCACTGTTCGAAACTGAATCTCCAGGCCATCATTGTCTGCGATGTCAGTGCGCACCACACTACATGGGGAAGCTCCGACACAAATACACTGGGTAAGTACCTCGTTGAAAACATATATAGGACTAACCTAATCATATGTAATGTCGGCAACACGCTGACTTTCAGGACCAGAGTTAGAGAGGAAGGACTAGATATCACCCTAGCTGGTACTTCAATAAGTAAGCACATTAGAGATTGGCGCATCTCACAAGAACTTTCCATGTCTGACCACCAGATAATTAGATTCTCAATAGAAATTAATACCTGTAAGGTAGACCCAACTCGTAATCCCAGGAAAACCCACTGGGATAAATTCGGAATTCTTAAGAGAAAATCTAACAAACTGTATCACCAGGCTACCCAGGCGACAGAAGAGTAAGACGCCTATGGAAGCAACTGTCCCCTCGGCAAAAGTTCGGAAGGACGCATATGCTCCATGGTGGAAAATCCATCTACAGAGGATCCGCAAAAGCGTCAGATCCCTAGAAAAGGAATCTGGAACAACTACCAGAAAAGTCGTACAGAATACAACAAAAAGATACGTAGAGCAAAGAAACGGAACTATAGGAACTTCTATCAGTCGATTGTCACCACCACTGGAGCAGTCAGACTGCACAGGGCAATGGCAAAGTCCTCACCAGTAGGGAGCATAACGGTGAAGAAGGGTGATGGCACCTTTACAGTTAGGTTAGATTAGGTTAAGCGGCTTCAGGATGCCCACTAAGGCCACTATAGGCCCGTTGTGATACCGCGGGTGGCATTGCTGTTTCCCTACCACTGGTGAACGGCCCTAAACCATGTTTGCCCCATACCATTGCGCTGCTGTAATAAAGCAGGTGAGGTGGCTGGGGTAAATATTTACTAGCTCTGTTAGGCTGGATAGAAAGAGAGAGAGCCAAGTAACCTGAATCGAGTGTTACAGAGTGCTGGGCATTGACAAAAGAGGTGGACAACCGTTTCCTTTTCCGCTTCGTCATAGCCGCTTCTGTAGAAATCATTATATGGGGCTTTGAGCCTCTCAGCGTGTCTGCCTATGAGCCAGTGACCGGTGATGGCGCTGATTACTATAGTCTTTTTTAGGGCAAGAAGTTCTTCTGAACGTTTTTTCGACCTATTTGGCCATGTTGATCTGGCTATCGTACATGGGTTTTTGGGGTTCTGCCCTTTCAAAGATTTCTTTTGTAATGAGTTTGCAGCTAGAGAGAGGCATACATATTCCCTCTTTGTCTGGCAGGAGGCTGATGGTTGTGCTTCTCCTAGCCAGCTCATCCGCAATGCAATTTCCTTCGAGATCCCTGTGTTCTGGGACCCATATGAGATGTACCTCGAATAGCTCAGCCATCTCGTGTAGAGATCTGCGGCTTAGTAAAATATATAAGTCTTTGCTGAAGACTCCTCCTCCGACCTTTTTAAGTAGCTTGGATCAGTCTGTGAAGATGGTAGCAGATCCTCTTGGGTATGGGTTGCTGGCTAACCATTCTTTTCTAGTCGGAATCTTTGCTGTAAAGGGAGTATTGATATACTCTGTTGGTGAACACATGTCCTGTGTATAGGGGGGAGATTGGGCGCGATCATGATTTCCGCGTGACCATAGGATCATTGGATTCAGTTTCTCCTGTCTATCATGGGCGTGTCTGTCTAACTCCACCTTGCAAGGGTTAACTACTATCTCCCTGGACCACCAGGGAGGTTTTGTTTTGCTCCTCGGCCTGCTTAGTTTGCTCAAACTTTCTAAAGCTGTGTTACAGGCCTTGGTGAAAGTGGTGACAAGGGACTCTGTCCTCTTCCTGGTAACCGCGTTACTCGGTGGCGTTCTTGATAGGGTCTTATCAAGAGTCTCACCGTATAGATACCATTTGGCCTTCCTAACCTTCCGAAAGGCTGGCGCCCTCTTTGTCGCTTATTCTATCCTAGTCTCTAGATACCTATGGTCTCAGAAGGAGTGCTCATCCAGCACTTTCCAGCTCACGACCTTGGTTTCTATGGATTAAGATACTAGTGTTAGGTCTAGTACCTCTCTCCTATTCTGTCATTTATGTCTGTACTGCCCCAGTACATGTGTTGGTTCCCAGAAACTTTGCCACCATGTATCCATGGTTCCTGGATGAAGACCACGTCAGTTCCGCCTGCGGCCAGGCCGAGTTGAAGGGCAGCTGTTGCTGCCTTAGTGTGGTTGAGGTTGATCTGAAGGATGGTAAGTAGTTCCATCTTCAGGCTTTCCCTCCACCACCGTTGTGTCGACGTCTTCGTCGTCTATTAATTTTAGGCCGTCCTCTAGGGCGAGGGCCTCCAGTCCCCTGGTCCTCTCTGACCCGTCTGAGGAGAATCCCTCCTCCATCCCGCCGATAAACCTTAATGGCGACCGTTCTCATGCCGTAGGTGACTGCTCCATCAGTTTTTTCCAGGATCTCCGCTAATTCGTTATCGATGATCGGCCGGATTTGCCTGGAGTCTCCTTGAGGCTGCTTCATCTTGGAGATGCTCCATTGATGCACGTTTAGAGTGGGGTTACTTAGTCTGAGGAGATTGAGTATTTCCTCATGGTCACTCGGAGTGGTGGAGACCTATGCCCATGCTCTGTTGCGGCTTGATCATCCGCCAAATTAGCCTCGCTGAGCTGTGCTCCTGGGTACTCCTCTCCGATGCCACCTACGATTTCACGTATGGCCTTGACAGATGCTTGGTCCGCACACGCAATGACTTTTACGTTCCCTTGATGCCACTGCCACTGGCACTAATGAACACTGCGCCCTTCTTACTGTACCCCACAATACTACCCCGTATGGCATCCTTCACTAAGCGCCATGAGGAGCGTGGGATCAGGTTGCCCTTGGAACCCAAATCCAGGATTCCTACCAGAACTTGATCGCTCTCTCTCTCTGCGAAAGAGATAGAATGCGACACAGGTCGCTTGAGAGACCGTTTTGAAGCGGACGGCTCTCCTCATGGGAGCGTTGCCGTTTATTATTTTATTATTTTTGGACGTTGATGTACTAAACAGCAGTACAATCAAGTGGCCCAACGACACCAAGCACGGGCTTGGTAACGCGCTGACCCAGCTTATAAGAAAGCAGCCCACCTTCCGCCCTACCGACCGAGGGGCGCACCGCATGACGTGCGGAAAGACGAGTGTAACGCGAATAGTAAATTAAGAGGAA
>JBANCZ010003102.1:0-13624 GCA_037040025.1 Sphaerogastrella javana
AAATAGAGAAAGAAAGAGTGTACTAAAGGTTAGAGACGTGAGAATTGGTTGAAATACAAAAAATAGGAGTTATTTACTTTACTGCTTTCATAGGAGTTGAAATATTTTACTGTACTCTACTCTACTCTTCTCTATTTAAATGCCATATATATATACGTACTATATTCATTATCCAATGTTTTTGTAACTCTTTCTATCTATATATACATACTATATATAAATAACTCTTTCGATCACCCATCACCTACAATGTAATCTCAATTATATAACCAGTCAAATTTCAATTTCTAATTCATGCAGCGCCCTTACATCTCGCAACCAACCAACCCCCCCAACCTTTGAGTGTACCTCTTTCTCACTCTTTTAAATATTTCTCTCGATCTCTGCTCATTGTTCATACAAATAAATTAGTTTTTTGGCTAACTTAAAGCCAAAGTTCATATTGCATCATAACAACAGCAACAATAACATGCATACTAACACAGACACACACATACACACATTTAAATACTATATACTATACAATGATTATGTTTCGTTCACCCAGAGAGGACAGTGCGAACAGCAATGAGAACGACAACGACAACGACAACGGCAACAGCAGCTCCACGGCGGACATTGAGATATCGCAATATGACTCGAATCCAATACGACCCAAAGTGCAGTAGTGGCACCTGCCAGCAGCCACACATGCGGCATGCCACACATGCCACATGCCACATGCCGCACTTTGCCACTATTGCCAGTGTTGCCAGTGTTGCCAACTGTAATTGTCAATTGCTATTGCCATTGCCATTGCCATTTGAATGGAAACAGTTGCAAATCTCCGCCTGTGTCTCTCTCTCTCTCTCTTCTCTCACTCTTCCTTTCTCTCTTGCTGTGCTCAATTTGTTGCCCCACTCGAAGTGGCAAGTGAATTAGATGGAACAAGTTCAACTTTTTGGCAGCACTTGCGTTTACATTGTAGTTCTACAATTTCATTTAGTTCTATTTGTTTGTTTTTTATTTTTTATATATATAATTTTTGTAATTGTTTTAGTCTTAAGTTGAATGTCAATTAGTCTTAGTCTTATGTTGTATTGTTTATTTAAATAAATGTTGTTTTATTTGTACGCTCAATAACTTCCAAGCCTCAGTAATAATAACTTCCTAAGCTCCCAGCTCTTAGCTCTTTCAGCTCAATTCAATACAATCGAATACAAACAACCAGGCACACACAGACTATAAAACACGCTGACACCTAAACACATACACACATACACACACACTATCACCTAAACACACACACGCACACACACATACATACACTTTTACACACGTACAGTCCTGGTGTTTTTTATCCTCCCCTTCCTTCGCAAGGATTGTGCGCGCCTTTTGTGCTTTGTCAGTTTTGATAAAGTCCCAAATATACAGTCATTAGCTATGAAAAAAAATTAAAATTTAAAAAAATTATCAAAAAAAAGCAAAAAAAAAAATACGTTTACACTTAAAACATAATCGTAGAGTGTGCGAATTTCAGGAGTATGCTAAACTGCACAAATAGCTTGGAGCCACAAAGTATGAATTCTGGCATCGAGCATGCCGCATTGATGGTATCTGAGGAGAAGACCCAACATGACTCACGTAAGAATCTAAAAACCAAACTCGCCAATTAATTACAAATTAACAAACTAACAAACAAAACTAACAAAAACAATATGAAACAAGCAACATCAACAATACACACAACACAATACACACACACAAATACATATACATATAAGCAAGTCAATCAATAGAAATGAAATTGAACTTTTTGTTACTATTTATTTCAAACATTTGTACTACAAATTGCTCGTTCAGTTGATATTAAAACACTCACACACACATTAAACAAGTAAAAACAAATACAAATACAATATTTACGTATACAACAATAGCCAAAGATATAACAATTAAAACCAACATGCATATCCAACATAATATAGAATACCACAATTAAATCTCCTCTAGGCAAACAGAGCAACAGACCTTTAGTTTTGTACAAAACTAAACGAAAAAACATTAAGATACACACACACAGATACACACACACACACACATACACGTGTACACAAAAGATACTTGTATATATATGCTGCTATTGCAGTTATTGTACTCGTACACATGTACAACATGTCGCATTATTAATTTGTGTGTCCTCTCCCTCGTATACGTAATGTTTGTTACAATTACTCACACTCAAACACACACACAGCCATACAGCCATACATATGCATATACTAAACATGTTGAAATGAACTAAAAATAAAACACCAAATTACGCATAATCATGTGTTATTTTTTATATGATATGATAAATTAGTAAACATTTGTCAAATTATATTATATTTACTTTTCATTTGCGCCTATTCAAATAATTTCTACTAACATTCAGAAGCCATATTCAAGCCATATTCGTTTTGTCTGCATAGAAAACAATAATGTGGCATGCATTTTTAATTCAAATTAAATTCAACGAATTAAATTTTCAAATTTTCTATAAACATTTGTACATATATTTAGCAACAATAGTAAAATTGTAAAATGCTGCGGGTCCTATCCAATTGCAATTTGCAAATTCAATCAAAAAGTTTTCAATGAATCGGACAAATAAACAATTGCATGGACTGGCAAAAAAATCCATCTATATTTTTGTTGCGTTATATTTTTGAAAAGCTTCTTTATGTGTAGTAGTAAATAGTGGCACAGAAAATTAAGCATCTAGTTTTTATTGATATTTTTAATGTATATATATAAATATATATGAAATTAAACTATATCCATGTTCTTTATTTTCATTTATGAATAATTGAAATAAACAATTCGTTTTACGCATTTATCGAATGAAACCCAAAAAAAAAAACAAAAAACAAAAAATGAATTTTCAATCGCATTGAAATAATTATGAATCTAATATTGGACACCAATTAAATCAAATCATCTAATGGGAACACAACAACAACTACAACTACAACTACTACAACAACACAAATCTAAAAACATATCAATAACAATAATTTCGAACTTCTGCAACCGCAAACTCTGATCCGATCTGCATTGGCGTTCTCAACTGAATGTGAAATCTGAAAACTGCATGCAAACTGCAAAATTAAATGCATTGAATTCAATACGAAAAAAATAAATATATGCACTGTGTTGTCCTTGAAACGAACAAAAATATATACTAAAGTCTTTGGTACCACCTCGTTCTCGTTAACGGTTGAAGGCATGGGTCCGTATCCGTTAAGCGACAGCACCAATCTCTTGGGTCCAACATCAAGCAGCTATATGAGCGGTGTCGGCGGCGTCATGGGGGGCATGGCCGGCTCCACGGCTTGCTACACCAACTATGGTACAAATATACAAACGCCAGTTCCTAATCGCAAATGCTACTACAATGAGTCTGACTATGGCCATGACGATAGCTTTCGCCGGCACTCGGCACACGGACGAATGTCATGTAGGTTGAAAGCTAAATTCTAACTACCATCACAAACCAACGGCTCGCAAATACCCTACTGTAGCACACTCACCCGTAAAGTGGTGGGAGCCGTGGTTCCAGCACAAGCCACTGAAAGCATTTACAAGAATATGCCACGCGTGTCGCTTGGAAAAACATAATACACAATATGCACCCTAAAAGTATACGAACGAACTGATACTCTAACTCGTAACTAAGTCACAAATAATGCCTAGGCTAAGCCACAACGAACTACTGCTGATTTGACAACTGTAGCTTTACCTAATGCTTAATCCTTACAAATCTACAACTATAATTTCTTATTCGTTTTATTTATAGTGCGCAAGTGAAAGCGAACTTGGGACCAACTTAAGTAAAGAATTATAATCAAAAACAAAACAATTGGCTAAGTAAATTAAGCTGTAAAAAGCAAAAAATATTCTATTCTAACGTCGCACCATAAAACCACAAAAAAAAAACCACAAATGCCAAGAGTGCCAATAATGCGCCAATCAAAAAAGAAAGAGTATACACTACATGCAAACATAAAACAAACTCAAATGCAGAGTATCTCTACATGATCATACCCGTTTCATCTTTCAAATTCTCACAGCATTCTGATTGAACCCAAAATGTTGCAAGAATTCTGCTCATTTCATAGAATTTACATTAAAGATTTTCATTATAATCATATCATCATTTTGTAGCCTTGCATGACTTCTATATATAGTTGATAATATACTTATATCTATATCTATGCGCATGCGTATTCTTGGCATGTAATTATTGCATGCACTGTTCAGCATTAATCACTTAAACTACAGTCTAAAATTTAGCCAACTAAAAACGAACTAAAAATTCAAACAAACACTGAAAAACAAAAAACAAAATATATATTTTTTTTTTGTATTAAAAAAAGCTCTATTAATTGGTATTTTATGATATTTATTTTTCCTTTTTTTTGTTTGTTCTGTTGAATTTTTGTGACGCCTTCACTGCTTACTGTAGCTGCATCCGAGCGATTTTTAGACGGCGGCCGAAGTACACACCAGGGCCGGAGCGTTGCCTCTGTGCCCCATCACCTTCGTCAGCAAGCACCTGTCTGCCAGAACAGCGGGCCTTGACTGAGGAACGGCTCACCTCCTGAAACTGCCAGTGTACGCTCAATGAGTCGCGCTGAGGACCAACAACAGCAGCAGCAGCAATCGTCCTCATCTGTCGCACAATCGCAAGCCCAGCATCAGCATCAGCCCTACTACACCACACACGAATATGTACATTGTAGCTATGAGAAGGAAACCGTATGTGATCAAGCAGCTCCGCCACTACCAATGGCAATCACAACAGCAGCAACTGCAACAGCAACAGCAACGCACAGCCAACACAAGCATGAGGAAGCCAACGCTGCCAACATGCCACACTGCCATCAGTTGCCACAGCAGCACCAGCAGCAGCAACGCAAACACAGCCACAGCCACAGTCCGCACCACAGTCGCCACACCTCTCCACACAGTCATCACTCTCATGTCAGCCAGCTGCAGAGTCAGCCTGCGGCTCAATCCCAATCGCAAAATCAAGCACAAGCCCAATCCCATAGTCATCATCATCACTATCGCCGTCGACGCAGGCAGCACAGTGTCGCCGCTGTGGGTGGCAGTGGCAGCTTGCCCGGCGCCCACACCAGCCATCACTCTGGCACTGGGGGCACGCACAGCAGCAGCTCGCGGCATGTGTGCAGTAGTCGACGCCATCGCTCGGTGACGGATGTCTCCTACAATTCGATCAATGCCTGTCAGGATGTTGCGTGCGCTGATCGTGAGGTGCAGGAGATCATGGTGCGCAAGAGCTGCTGCAGTGCCTCGCGCACCGAGCTGGCGCAATACTTTGCCGAGGATTTGTACGGTTCGTCGTCGCGTCGCCCAAGTTCCTGTTGCACCAGCTCCGACTATTGCTATCAGACGGACTCGACCAGTCTGTACGGGTCACGCTCGTCGCTTAGTCGCAACAATTCCATCAAATCTGCATCGGCTGCCATGCGCAAACAGCAACGACTGCAGGCACGACAGCCTAGCTATACATCCATATCGTTGCGTGGTCTGAATGCCAGTCGGCCCAATAGTCAGCTCGGCTCGCTGACCTCCATATTCGACCGGGCCAAGCAGATTTCCAGCGGCGTGGAGCAGCCGGAGCAGCGTCAGGCCACGCTGACACCCTCGCATGGCGGTTCCACGTTGGAGCGACAGAGCTCTAAAGGTGCGCTGAGCAATGAGCAGCTTCCGGAGTACGCCTGCTCGCCGTCGCCCATCCGCTGGAGCTTCCTGGCCGACGGCAAGTCGCCAACGGAGCTGGATCAATGTGAGGGCGCTGTGGGTGGTTCTGGCGAGTTGACCAAGGAACCCGTTGATAAGGTAGATGCCTGGCGCATGCCGGAGCCGGAGGTGAAGCCCTGTCGCAAGCTCACGTCTGACAACAGCAGCTGGAAGAGCGCCCTGTACGACGAGGGACCCAGCACCTCGGCGGCAGCTCGCAAACGACGTGGAAGCAACTACCACTGTGAGTTCGAGGAGTCGACAACAGTGTTGTTCCATCAGGATCAAGAGGGCGAGCCGTTCAATAATTGCTGCAACAACTATATACAGTGTAATACTTATCTGGATCAGGATTTGCAGATAACCAGCGAGGATATACACCAGTATTTGTCCAAAGGCAATCCCACAGTGGGCGATGTTCTCAACAATTCCAAGAACTATCCCTTTCAGCCGAGCAATGCCCTCGAGTTTCAGTACAAGAACAACTTCCAACAGGGCAGCAACACCACGAACAACAACACCAACACCACGAACACCGCCTCCAGTGATGCCGGCGAATGCTTCCAGCGCTATGAACGTAGCTATCACCACACCAGCTCTAGCAAGGAAACGAATCTGAATCAGAATTCCATTGGCATGCAGGCTAGCACAAGTACCAACACAGAGCCGCTCTCGCCCAGCAACATCAATCTCTCGAATAGCAGCAACAACATCAACATTGTGTTCAACAGCAACCAGGAGCGCAACGCCAATGAGGTGAAGTTCATCAACAATCGCTCGGGCGACCGGGAGGCTGAGACGATGGTCAGCTCGGAGGCTCATCATGCGGGCTATCTGCCGTACACGTATCCCAGCTACGATTATACCAATATGTCGGGCAATTCGCACTTCGAGAAGCCCCTGGGCATTGATGAGCTGCCCAAGGAGTTTGCTGGCGCCCATTTGGATGGCGGCGGTTCTACGACCAGCGAGCATTCATCATCGCTGCATTTTGATTCATTCGATGCTGCCTCCGAGCACAATTTGCTGTCACAGCCCATGTCGCCGGGTTCACCGGCCTCCATCTCGGTGAATCCAGCGGGTGATGGTTATATGCATCTGCATCATGCACATCTAGAACAACAGCAGCAGCAGCAACAACAGCATTCGCTTTATCATGGTCAATACATGCATGCACAGCACTCCACGCACCCGCACAGCCACGCCCACTATGCCCATCACAGCAGCACCAGCACCAGCACCAACACCAATACCAACCACAGCCACAGTACGCACCACTACGGCACCCACGACCTGACCGATGAGCAATTCCGTCTCAGCAATGCTTTCAAGAAGGTCCGCAAGCGTGCACGCAAATACACAGACTTTCTGCGCAAGAAGTGAGACGACGCCCTAACCACCAATCATATGTCCATCTCTCTCTATATTCTCCCTGCCTCCCATCTACAAATGATTGCATAGATTCGCCATACTTTGGGCGCAAGTATGTGGTCGTATCAAAGACGCAGCCGCGACGCTCACAAAGTCTGGATGAGGATTAGCTGTGGCTGCCAGTGGCTCAACCGAATCTTCTAAACCACGACAAGCAATAAACAACGCACACACACACACACACACACACACACACACACACATAGAGAAGATTGCCTAAATTAATGATTAAAAACTTATATTTGTACACTGCCAAAAAAAAAAAAGAAAAATTGATGAATGAGTACGATATTTATATGATTTAAGCCAAATTATAAAACTACACACACCACAACAATCACATGCGGCAGCCAGCTACAAGTGCATCAAGCAACATCAACAACAACAACAAAAGAACAACAACAACGACTATTTTAAAAAAATAATTAAGCTAACAGTGCGTATGCGTAATAAGTACGAACATTTGTATATTCCTTAAAGGTTAAGTACAGGTTTTGAATTTGCATATTTAAATTACGTAATTAAAGCATTGAACAAAAAAAAAAAAAAAACAAACAAAAAATGGCAAAAGCAAATGCAAATAATAAAGCACAACTAACCAAGCCTAGTTCTTAAAAATAAACTAAAAAAATTAAACAATAAATTGAAAACATATAAAAAATGAAAAGTATCTATAAGAAGTGAAAGCTACAAGATTTAGAGTTTCAACAACAAATTAACAACAACCAGAAGAAGAAGGACAACAACAATATAGTTAAACAACTAATTGAAGCAAATAAGTAATATATAAAATTTAAAAAAAAAATAAATAAATTATTTAAAAACATTTAAAAAAAAAAGAAAACACTTGGATGCTGTAGCTGACACAAATAAAAAATAAAATGCAATGCAAATTATTGAGCATACCACTTAAGGAGTAAGTTAAAACTAACATATTAATTATAAATTAATGTTTAATTATGATAATGATAGGCAGATTGTGTTTTTTTTTATATATATCATTTATTTACTATTGACATTTGATATGCGCATTTTTTATGGTTGAAGTTGAACAAGTTTCTTCAGGGACTGCTTGCAATTTACACATATAGATAAGCAATAAGCCATTTTGCTCAAAAAAAAAAAAATAATAAATGAAAAAAGGAAATAATATTTATTTTATATAAACTATATATAATTTAGTTTAATTTATGCCATTTTGTTTTGATTTATAATTGCAAAACCTTAAGCTCTATCCTGTTTAGCATATTGATTTGATTGCATTGATCCCAACAACTGTCTTCCAATTGTAATTTATAGTAAAATTCTAGTTTCAATTTCTTTAAATATATATAAACAACACACACTCACACACACACATGCCCAAAGGACACACATACATATATATATAATTTAAATAAATTAATTAAATCGAACGTACCTTGCGTGACAAAAAAGAAAAACTTAAATAAATAATTAAAGAGTAAGCGAAGTAAGACGAAGTGTACATAGTTTGCTGTTAATTAATCAATAAACTAATTTACAACATAAATTATATTTAAATGAATTAACATAATGAATAAAATAATAAATTAATCTAATTTGTAGTTATTAGCTGAAATCATTAAGCGTTAAGCATAGTCAACCGGAATAATAATTCAATAAATAAATATATATATAAATGCACTGCCAAAAAAAGGTTTTATGTAAACAACAACCAAATCGATTGAACAAACCGAACGTCAACAACAACAACAACAACAAAATTGAAACAAAATGCAAACAAAATAAATATAAACGACAACAATATATATACAATTAAATATATAAAAAAAAAAACAAAAGAAAACCAAATACTGCTGTAAATATAAGAATGAATACATATAGAAAATCATAGACATTTTTTAATGGCACATTAATTAACGTGAGGAGCATGCAGAATTTGCAGATTTTTTACAATTATTTTAAAACTAAACTAAAAAAAAAAAACAAAAATCAACAAAAAAACAAAAAAAAAAACAATAATGAGTTTAATGCAAATTCTTATTACGAAATAAATACAATTAAACAAAAGACGTCATGCGGCGGCGATTTTGTAACAAAATCAAAAGAAAATGTTAACATTGCATCAAGTTGAATAATAAATTAAATAAATAAACAAAAAACTAATTTTCGAGTGCGCTCGACTAGCATGCTATGCCTTGTGACTGTTGCCAATGATTTAAAATATTTTTAAAGATCTAAACATTTTCGGGTCCGTTAATAAGATGATAAATTGCACATTTCAGCAAATATTTTTTCCTTCCTTCTGCCTGTTATCAGTTATCTGGCAAATTTTCATATTCTTACACAAGGCATAGGCATAAATTGAACGAAAATCGGAGCGCAAAAGTACTACGAAACGATGTTAACTGGTTGTGAGTTTGATTTGATGGACAACTGAGCGAGAGACTCTATTTTCAGGATCTAGCTCGGTTGTAGATCATTCTTCGCCGAACTAGTCTAATATTGTGTGTGGGGATTATTCTAAATGTACATAAGCAAAACCAACTAAGTTAAATGAAAATGCCGATTAAAAGTTAAAACATACACACACACACACAAACACAAACACACACACATACACACAAGAGCAAATTGAATTAACTATGCAATTTAACGAAATTAGTTGATAAATCAATGAAATTTAACATAACAATTTTAATGTTCTCAAAATACAAACTAATACACATTAAAAATTAACAAATGAATGCAAAACAAAAACCAAAATGAAATGAAAAACAAAAAGATTTATGATAATCAAACACACACACAGTTTAATAAAACAAATGGAAACCCGAAACAAAAATAATAGCAACAATTAGACAAAGAAACAAACAAACAAACAATGTGAGAGCCGTTTGAATTCAAAATATATATAGATGAATTATAATGCGATTACGATCGATCCATAGACAAGTTAGTTAAAGTATATGACAACAAAAAAACACTTACAAACAATTCCTTTACAAATGGTTTATGATTATCGTTTTTTTTTTTTTTTACAAGTTTTTACATTTGTAATATAATTTAGAAAAATGATTTACAAACAAATGAAGAGAATTGTTTAAACACACCGCGCACACACTACATGAAATGAAACGAAATGAAAGCAGTTTGAATAAAATACGTTCTAGCATTTTTCATAACAATATATATATATATATAGTTGTGTACATAACTAGTTGAAAAATTATTATGATGCATACCAGGACAGTTTAACTTAAGTATTTCAAAACACATAAAGGTGAATAATAACACACACTCGAACACACAGCCATAAACACTCACAAACTCGTGCGTGTGTTCCGAGTCACTTGCATACCCAAAAAAAGAAAGAACACAGAGGGCAATGAACATGAATGATTATTTAATAATGATATACAACAATAAACTTGGAACATAGGTATATAATTATGAATTTAAATTATTTTTAGCAGAAATGGTTTAGCATGAAGTATAAATGCATCAAATGTTGTTTGCAAATTGCGAATAACAAGACATTTCAAAGCTAATTTCAAAATGAGAACAACAAATTATTGAAATTCAAATTGATGAAATAATTAAAAATGAAACAAATAAAAAAAAAATAAGAGTAAAAACCAAAACAAAATAATTGCTCAATTTAGCAAAGAGTATAAATAAAGAATTATACGTTAAGTAATAATTTCAAAAAAAAAAATCAAAGCGTTTTTATTCGACGAAGCAGCGTGGTGAGTTTAAATCTGAATTATTATTATTATTATTATTTATTTAATATAAAGACTAGTTTATCTAATTACAGATATTTATTAAGTATTTAAAACATAAGTATTATGATAAATAAAGTAAAATGGAACTTCATTTAATATGATAAAGTATAGAGAGATTTGATTGTGAAATAGAAAACAAGAATCTGTTGCGTTTATCGATAACCCTGCCGGGTGGTATCGCCACTCCCTGCATATTCTGGTCGTCGATTTTAGAGACGCCAGTGCGCATGTGCTCGATACGTCAAAAAAAAACATGCTGCACTGACAGTTCGTGCTCGCTTTAAGTGTATATACATCCTTAAAAAGGACATGCAGCATATAAAATCTGATGAAAGATGAAAACTGAAGTTTGAATAAATCATGTTGGCTGCATTGCGTCGCAAATTTCGTCTAGGGATGCAGCGCACGGTGATTATCGCTGTGCTGGTGGCAGTTGGCCTTTTCAGCTATGCTTTCCTAAATCTATCCTTCTGCTTCAAGCTCATGTCCCACAGGAGTCTCACGCACATGGTAAGTACAGGCCGGAGCAAGAGTTAAAAATCGTCCAATTTGTTATTTATTTTCTGTTTCGTCGTAGTGTCAAAAGTACGAACACCATGAGTTTAGTGGATCGCTGTGTGAGGAGCTTTGCGGCAGCCAGTCCAACTTTGACAACTTTCAGTGTCCGTTGAACGATATGAAGACTATATTGTTTACGGCGGAGAAGAATGGTGATATGTACGCTGTAAAGGTAGGTCAGTTTTGCATTAGTTTTTTCGTGGTTGCCATGACTACCATAAACTATATTTCTATGCCGCATACTTTATAGCTGGCCAAGCACAATGATGACGACTTGAGTTGGACGAACAGCAAAGGGGAGGCAATCTATCCGAAGATCGAGGAGTTCCATGAGATTGTAAAGCTGCATATTATACTGGCCTACAATGTTACCCTGGATGACAATATGGTTAAACTTCATATAATGCAAAATCTATGGATATTTTAACGAAGAATCTTATGCATCTATGTTTCAGATACGCGCTCTGGTCAATCAGGAGATAGCTGATAATAATTCACAGCAAATGGTGAGCTTCTGGCGTTTGTTCAAGGACAACAACTATATGATGGGCAAGCTGTTCGACGAGGAGTCCGTTTTTCCAGCTGTACTCGGCTCCTGTGGGCCCTACTATGCCACCGAAGGCCTGGAGATAGTGCAGGCCAATCCCAGCATTATACAGTATCTGTGAGTGAATATGATTTCAAATATAATGAATGCTGTATTTTAATTGTGTGCCTCTCTCAATGACTTGCCTGACAGCGCTTCCAATCGGCAGCAGCGTCTGAAGCACGCGCTCAACATCATGGAGTACATTTTCCGCCTGGAGGAGATGAAGCCCGAGCCCTTGAGAATGTGTAAAATGCAGGTAAATCGCTTTGGACTAACACCGGACAGAAGGCTCAAGTACCAGACCGCGGAGCATGTCTATGTCGAGAGTCAGCTGGATAAACGCATGTCCAATGGCGCCAAGTGCCGCTCCAATCAGGACTGCAGCTTTCATTCATGCCGCGGACTATGCGACGCGGATCGACAGGCGTGCACCCACGTGCAGCAGAACAACAATTTCCAGATATTCTGCGAGCACGTTCTATTGGGCAGTGGAACCTTTCAGCCGGGTCTACTAAGCGGCATACGCCTGCCACGCTCGCTACAGAAACTGGTGAAGATGTGCGTGCAGCCGCCCAAGGAGCATCAGTTGCCAGGTCGTCGCCTGGCGCCACACTTGCAACTGGCGCTGAGGCTATACAATGAGCTAAAGCAACTGCTGCAGGCAGTGATAACAGCCTCCGGGGCCGATGTAGAGGTGGAGGCGGAGGTGCCACGGGTGCGGCAACCTGGTGGCGTTTAGTTTTGAAGGCACGGATTACATACTCATACTCATAGTCATAGCCATACTGATACATATGTAGTTGAATTGAATTGAAAGCACCCGACTGCAGGCTTGCTCAACAATTGGTAGCATTTTTACAGAAATTAGTTTTAATTCATACGCTATAAATTAAGGATCATATAATACATACACAACTGATTTAAAATAAAAACAAAAATATATATCCAACAGTAGGGACTGGCCCGACAGTCCTGTGTTTAGTATTTTCGGTACAGAATTGTATTTTTGGGGAAGAATGGTATTTTTGGAGCAGAATAGTATTTGTATAGACATCCTCTGTGATACAAAAATGATTAATTCACATCAAATATCAACCCCCCCTCTTTTAGAAAAATTGAAAATGAAAAAAAAAAATCTAATTCGAAATGTGAATTTTGTGTTCAGAAATTGAACTGATCCTTCCGATATTCCAACATCGAAAGCCTTTTGCAACATTCTAAACCATTCGGCACCAGAAACTAGATTCCGAACACAAAATTTGATGGAACTTCATTGTTGAATGATTTCAGTCATGGTACAAATCGCCGAATGCACTTTTTGTATTTCAGAAAGACAAGCGTATACTGAACACTAAAGATTATTTTGATGTGACGTTTGGAACAGATGTCACTGACAGTGTTACCAACATGGAAAACAAAGATATCGACGAATGGGTTTCCGCATAAAATTTAAATAAAAAAGTCT
Source organism: Sphaerogastrella javana (assembly GCA_037040025.1). Taxonomy (NCBI): domain Eukaryota; kingdom Metazoa; phylum Arthropoda; class Insecta; order Diptera; family Drosophilidae; genus Sphaerogastrella; species Sphaerogastrella javana. Next base: position 13,604 of record JBANCZ010003102.1, read on the forward strand.
TACTATTTTTTGCCCACAGTA
>JBANCZ010003103.1:0-13619 GCA_037040025.1 Sphaerogastrella javana
GGCAACATTTTACGATTAGTTTTGTGCACAGGTCGCCGGTTCCAAATATACTATATATAGAATATATGTGTATAAACATATATCCCTCTCTTCGTATTACTCTCTCTCTCTCTCTCTCTCTCTCTCTCTCTTTCTCTCTCTCTGTATGTGTATGGGTAAAAATTGTTTACTATTTAATTTTATTTGGTCAATTTCCGACAAACAACATGTTAACTTGTTGGTGCTAAACCAACAGCAACAGCAACAAGGATAACAACACGATGTGGCGACAAAATGAAACTCCAACGATAACAACAACAACAACAACAACAACAACAACAACAACAGCAACAACAACAACTACAACAACAACAACAACGACAAAAGGATTATATGTATTAAAAGTTATAAAACAACAAGATTATGGGTTTAGTACTACAAGCACACACAGACAACCGTGTCTATTTGTGCGTGTGTGTTCCTCTACATGTCTGTGTGTGTGTGTAAGCTAGTGTGTGTGTGTATATGCTGTGTGCGTACCCTTAGCTCCTTACGGCTTTAACTTGTTATGATATTGACCAAGAACAGCTATATAACCATAGGCAAGATGAAACATAACAAGTTTATGTCTAGAACGAAGCGCAAATACTCTAAGCAGGCCTTAAAGTTATACGAATATATATACCATATATACCATATATACCTGGATATACCATATATATATATTTTCCATATACATCTACCATATATATATATACCATTTATATATATAGCTATCGATATAAATACAACGATTATATACTATGTTTTGAAAAAAAAAAAAAGAAAAATCAAAAGCCCAGCTTAAACATATGAATATCAATCTTTGTATATCTCCAATACGTTATGATATATACATATTCCCTTGTCAATTTTCTTGATCTAAATAGGCTTACTTAGCCTATAATACCCCCATAAGCTTTAAGTGTATTAGAAGTTGTAAGGCCAGAAAACTTTTGCCCCAAAATCCTTGCAGCCCTGCAATTTGGCTCAATTGAAACAGGATACTTACGATAAACAGGCAGCATGGGGGCTGCATAGCTGGCAGGTGGGTTTTGGGGGAGGGATTGGGTCTTAAGGGTTGCCAAACTTACATGCGTGCTAATTATTTTGGCCTGCCACCGGAAAAGGCCAAAATTAGCCGAATTAGGCACATTAAATCTATTATCAGAGAACTTTAGCTCCGTTTCTCTGTCGCTCTGACTCAAACCCACAGAGTTACCATCTCTATAACTGTCTCTATCAGCCTGTAACTACCTTTGCCTTAAGTGTCAATTTGGATGCTGACTTGGGGCTATTGTTTCATGCAACATTCACACATACAAGGGTTCAGGATAGAAGAGGGTTGTCTGTGCTGTTTGTTATTCACAAATTGATTCACATTTGTTTGACAGCTTCGCAAGATAATCAAAAGGCAAACGGAACTCCTCGTTGCGGTTATGAATCGGTAATAAATCAGCTATGAATTGATTAACAATTGTACATAATTCAACGCTTAACCATATTGATAACGCGTTTATAAACTGTAGTCAAATCGATTGTTAAACGTACATTAAGTTGATTATTAAACGGTTATCAAAAGATTATGAAACGGTTATCAAACGATAATAAAACGGTTATGAAATGGTTATGGAATGGTTATTGACATTTTACTGCAATTTCTTATTAATTTCATATGTATTTATGTATACGGTTCCGTAAAATAGGGGGATAAAACGTCTATAACCATGCAAAATATGAATACTCTCTTTTGCTCTTTTTATTTCCGAAGTATATGGACTTATACTTATACTCTGGCAGAAAGATGAGCATTACTCAATCGACTCGAGTACATTAAATAATTCTTTTTATTATTATATTACATCTGTAATAATTTATATTTGAATAGGGAATATTGCAAATTTAACTCCATTAAAAATAAATAAAATTTACACAGAAATATAGATAACCCTGATAACTTATGTGATACGATGTTTTTGAAAAAGATTAATGCATGCGTGCATTCGATTATCGATTAATTGATTACAATTTATCGCATTACAGCTCAGCCCTATCTGTCTTTTTCTTTCACGTGTCACTTTCATCGAGGAGCAGCACCATTGACCAAGCAGCGTTCGATATTACCAAAATTATAAAAAGAAGAATCATAAGCATAATTAGAAAATGCCAAGACGCCGTACTCGTCGTAGAAATGTTCGCAAAAGCTGCATGCACCAAAGGACACAAACATTGCAGATCAAATTCATACCAAATGGATGGTGTTATTTTGAAATGCCGAAACAGATTCACGTGACCGGCATAAACTTTGTGCATTGCTATCTTCGTGATGCCGGTCTGGAGATCGATGTTGGCCATCGAATTCATGCAGTGCGGGCCCGTCGCCTTCACAAAACTTACATTGATTTTTATGTGCCCAAGTATCAATACATGATAATGAGGGTGGTTGGTTGCGTTGCCATGTACATCAATTTTCATGTCTGTCCCTATCGTCTTCCTCTCACTTGCATTAACAACTGGCTCGTTCAGATCCGTGGAATGGACAACTAAGGCAGGACGTTAGCTGGAAGATCATACACGAGACCTGAGCTTGCATCGGACATTCGGCGAGCAGATTTGAAGCCTATATACCAATATGTAGAGCTAACAATGTTTATTAAATAAACGATCACAACACAATAAATTTTAAGGATACATAATTTATAAAATATATTCAGCTTTAAATATAAATTAACAAAATTGTTTTTATTTATAACTGAGCCCGAGCGAGTCAACTGTTTCGACACATAGGTATTATTAGTATTAATCTTATATGTCTATAATGATTATTATTTAAATAGGAACTCGAGCACTATAGCTCAGCCCTTTCTGTCTTCACAAAAGCCGTTATTTTCAAGTAAGTGAAAATGAAAGAAATTTTGAAAATAACTAACATGTCTATTGAAGCAGTGACATAAATAAAATGGCTAAACGACTAATTTTTGCATGAATTTAATACAATGACTATCAAGATTATATAGATTATTATAGCTCCGCCTTTTCTTTCAAATCACTTCTATCGAGGATGGTTTTAAATTAAAGGTTCTTAAAATTTAATTAAAATTTAAAACAAACTTCATATGCGTAATATATCTTTTTTAATGGATTTGCCACGCTTTCTTCTCCCTGTTACGGGCCTTAAACAATGTTTATAGACCCTATCGGGTTTTTATACAGGGTCTACCAAATTCAAGATACAACAATCTGAATTGTTTCGTAAACTTTAGTGTAAAAATTCTATTTGATTTATGTAAGTATATAACTTTTGGACTAACAAAACCTGTAATATCATTCGTCATAACATTGTTGACTTAACGCCATTTATCGGTTAAGAGTTACAAAACCATTATTGCTATAAAGATTAAATTATTTAGAATCAAATACTGATTTAAAATTAAATAATTTTTCAATTGCTTCATTATCAAATAAATTGTAATCTATATAAAAAGATATATGACTGAAAAATGGTAATCACAGCCTGTAGAATGTTTAAGAAACGGGTATACTAGCAACGAATATTAAGCACCCACAGGAACTCTAAATGAACCTAAATATTGCTACATAAAGCAACTCATTTCTATGAAATCGGTACAAACTTTCACTGTGAGCACCGATTCGCATTTAATTTTCGTATAATTTCGTTTTGTTATTTTAAAAAATTCGTTTTTTTTGTTATTATTTTTATGTTTTGTGTTGAAGTTAATCATGAACTTAACTGGCCGACAGCCAAAAGCAAAACAAACTTAACAAAGTTAACTTAATTTAGCCAAAGGCGTTACTTTAACAGCCGCCACTTTCCGACGAATCATCGACATCGAATATCCTGGAATATATACGAACTAGCGAGCAGTCAAGTACCTGAGTGGCTGAACAGAGGGGTTCAAATCGTCTTCGTCTTCGTCCTTGTCGACATTTCAATGCCTTTTTAATCTAGAACAAAAGCAAACTTAATTTGCCACAACATCTCCGATGGGCACAAGAAAAGCAACGTCTTTTCGCCACCTAACCACCCAAACCACCCAAAGCAACCCATAGCACTTTGGCCCGCTTTGCCTCCTTGGGTGCCGCTCATCTTGAACCGACTATAACTCCTACAACGAGGACGTCACTTGGCACATAATTTAATTACAACAACACTTTTGGGGCGCCCCTCAGAAGAGTGCGGCTGTCCTGAGCGGAGTAGCATCGGGTTCCTTCTCTTTTCTTTTGTTTTGTTTTTGTGCCTGGGCAAATTGCTACTTTGATGTTAAATGCGGTGCATGTGAAGTAGGAAGGGAGGAGCGAAAGGGATGCGGAATAGGGATGCGCTATTCCGCTCGCTGTGCGACCCCTAGCGATTCCCTGTACTGCTTGCCACTTGGCGGCACTCGCTGCGAGTGTTGAATGAGCAACAACTTTCGAGTGCAACGCGTCCTGAATTGTAATTAGTACGGGGCAGGCAATCTGCCAGAGCAACCAGACCAACCAGCCAGAGCAACTCACGCTGCCATGTTACGACCAGAAGGGAAAGTAGTCCCGTAGTCGTGCCCTAAGCCTTGCCACAATATTCTCTAGCTAGCTCCCTGTCAGTCTCCCACTCCCACTCTCTCCCTATCCCTCTTTTGCACTTTTCGTCTCTCTCTCTCTCTTGCTTCTTTCCTCTCTCTCTCTATCTCTATCTCTCTCTCTCTCTCTCTGTCTTCGTCTCTCTCCAACCAATGCATCACTTGATTTGTGGAGTGCGCATTTGTAATTGTTATTACGTGTAAAATGGAAACTGTCCAGTATTCAGTTGAAGCACACCCGACTGCTATGCTCCGCTACTCTCTATCCAGAACACCCCATTACCTTCACTGTCTCAGCATAAATTCGTTATCGACGCTAATTGCTTAACATTGCGCGCGTGCCTTGATTAGCCTGCTCAACCGATAACTCACTCTAGACTCCGTCTTTGCCCCCAACCCAGACTTTGAAAAGATTCATTTCAGAAATTTTGTTTCAATATTTTTATTGAATAATTTTACAATGAATAGCTAACATGTTGTACGATAACCTCAGCTAAAGCTTTGTGGTTCACTTTCCGGTAAATTCTAAAGAATCTTCACTAGATATTGTAGTTTTTTTGGTGATTTCAGTTGTATGATTATCCGATGACGGTGGCTTCAGTTGTATGATTATCCGATTCTCTTATTTCTTTACTTAATGTTGTCGTATCTTCATCTGAAGCTGTTGTATCTTAAGTAAATTTTGTCGAAGTAGTATCTCCACTAGCTTTATAGCCTTTCTGTATAAGAACAGCTTCTATTTCCTATGGCTATCAATCCATCCCACTTTCAAGCCTATTATTATTATGATATTAGTACATAAACTTTTGATTTTTATGCATGTTCTTTATTCTTTATTGGCATGGAGAAATTTAAATAAATTGCTGGCAGTTTATGGTTAGCTGGTAAGCCCAACTAGAGCTCCAATTATTCCGAGACGGTGTCGGTATTAGACCCATCAGTGGTTTCGCTAACAACGCTTGCCTCAGTGGTTGATTTTGAGTTGGATGGACCCCAAGGACGACCGCCTGGACGACCGCCTTGATTGCCGCCTGGACGACCACCCTGTTGTCCGCCTGGACGACCACCCTGTTCTCCGCCTGGACGACCACCCTGTTGTCCGCCTTGCCGTCCGCCTTGTTGGCGACCGCCCTGTCCGCCACCGAATCCACCTCTGCGGCTACGACCACCTTGAGCGGCAGCCACAGCAACAAGAGCCAGCAGAGTAATCAGGATGATAGCACGCATATTTTTTTTGAATGTATATCGTTTGATGAAATCCAAAACTGAATTATGATCTAACTCCGATAATCGCGGCCGTTATATACCCACCGATGGCGGTATCGGAAAATTAACGGGGCTACAGCTGTTAGCAAACTCTTTCGATTTTTTTGAACCAATTGACGTCATGTCTGAGCTGTGGTAAAACCCCAAAAGTTCCCCGTGTCCGAGATCAAAGAAGAACAATAGATTGTAACATAATGGATAGCAAATGATTGACAATTCAAAAAGATATTTATGATATTTATTTACTTTAAAAAACTCTGCGTACTAATTAAGTAAAGGGTGATTAATAAAAATTGTAGTAGAGTTTAAGCCGAATATTAATGATAAAATATTTACAGGCTGACAGACATATATAAATTGATTAGGCAGATATTAAAAACAATTTCAAAAAATCTAAAAAAATAATGCGATTAAACATAATTTGGATTCTTATGCTATACCTATAGCATTCCTATACATTTTTGAGAATTTGGATTAAACAAACATAGACGAAATATTGGTATAAATTTCAGGTGCCGAAGAACTTAATATTATAGGCATATGTGTACCATAATATATCCAGAAGAGAATCAAATACCATACTATATGCCACATTCTTATTAAAATTGGAGTCTAGGCATTCAGTGTTCAACTTGAAATATGAAATTTTCCCCTTGGAGCCGAGGACTTTTAGTTAAACGAAAGTAGTCGAAGTGTATATCGGACGTAAACAAAGAACAGGCCTGCATATTAATGCAGTTGTGCTTAACGTAAACGAAATTAAACGAGTGAAATTAAAAATATACATATATACTCTATATATATATATATATATATATAGTATATTTAAATTAAGTAAAAAGCAACAGCAGGACAGTCAAAGGAGCAACCGTAGCAAGAGAAACAGGAGTGAGTCAATTGTATTTGATATGCCGAGCACATCCCGCCATTAAAGTTGTAGCGGCATAATTTTAATTTTGCCCAGGACACACTCAGGACGAGAGTCCTTTCAGCACACTGGCTATGGCTATGGCTATGGCCAAGGTACGACTAACGGCAGCTGCTGCCACAGTATACTATATGTACATATACAGTATATTGGGCCGCTTTAAGGCCAAGTAACTGGGCCGCCAATCAAATTGAAATTTCATTTGCACAACAATGTGGCAAAGGTGTTGGGAGTTCCTCAAGCTTTGGGGTCAGTTCAGATTGAATTGAATTTTGGGTGGGGGGAAGGCTTGGGTTTTTGGATAGGCTATGGCTTTGGCTTTGGGTTTGGGTTTGGGTTTTTTAGGGGCCAACTTGAACCCAAGTGACCCTTTAAACAAGAGAATTATTAACCTCATCATATTGTATATACAGTTAGTGCTACTGCTACTGCTGCTGGGAAAGTCCTTTATCGCTTTTGGAATCCCCTCTCCCATCACCATATCTTTTGTGCCTTTGCGTTTAACCCGTCTTGTCCCTCGCTACAAGTATTTGCCGACAGTCCATAAAAATTGTGATTTACTCCCGTTGAGATTTCAATTACTGCCGCTTTATTGCCAATAAATTTTCATATAAATTAGGCAAACGAAAACTTTGCTCACAAAACCAACAACAACACGGACACTACAGTCGTGTGCACTCGACATTAGCAGCACTGTGATTAGTTGCGTTCAAGCTAAACACGCCAACACGACAGTTTGGGTTTATGTACATGCTAAAGGCTTTAGCAATCACAACAACCACAGACATTCCAAGTAAAAAAAAAAGTCATCAGGTATTCCCTCAGGAACATCGTTTGCATAAACCTAAACGACCCAATTTAAAGCAGTTCCAATACGGCGCTGTGTGTAAAAAGAAAGTGGAACAATAAAGGGCGCGGCGCACGTAGCCAAAGTGAAAGGAATTACACTGGCACCCCTGGACAGCACACCCACACACACATACTATACATCGAAAAAAAAAGGGTTCGCCCTTTGCGGCACGTCCTTGCCGTGAAATCAATTGACGCCTCCTTAAATTGGTCCAGGCCAAACATAAAGCATGAGTTGACAACGCTTAACTAGCTGCTACCCAAGTATTAACCGTGATATAGCTGAATTATGGCCCTCTGATTGTAACTCCTGCGTAACTAATCATACTCACTAGAACTTAATTAGGTGTCTGCTACTTAGATTTAAACGTAGTCAAGTTATAATTAATCGATATAGAGACAGAGAGTTAAGATCACTTAAAAGGGTTTCTTCACGAAAAGCTCTTAAACAGCTTTTAGTACTAAGCTTTTCTAAGATCGCGCAACTCACGATCTTTGTTTAGCACTTGGTAGTAAATTTGTGGGTTTTTACTAGTTAAATCAAATGACAGCCGACAAAAGACTTAATTTTAGAAGGATTTTAGTAAAAATTTTCAAGAAAAACTTTAAAAGCCCATGCAAAATAATAATAATGAATAGAATTTTATTAGATATCCTAATAAAAGCTTTAGAATGATGTTCTATGTAGACTTAAGTCTACATGTTAGCAGTAATCCAAGTTTTAATTAATGAAAACAAAATCATAATTTAATTGCACATATAGTATTTATTGAAATTTATGGTAAAACAGCAGAATGTAGAGACCGTAGAAGAGTTGATGCCCACTGATATGGTTTTTAGTCTGTGCCCAATTCCGTTGACGATTCCGTGCTGGCCTCTTCTGTGGATACTTCGGTGCTGCTGTCTGCGACCGATGTGGCGGGTGCTGCTGTGGTTGTGCTGGTTCTGCGTGGACCCCATGGACCCCATGGACCCCAAGGACGACCGCCTGGATGGCGTGGTGGGCCCCAATGACCATGGGGTGGGCCACGACGACGGCCGCCGGGTGGGCCGAAACCAGGTGGACCACCACCAGGGGGACCACCACCACGACCTCCACGCCTGCCACGACCACCACCTTGGGCGGCAGCCACGGCAATCAGAGCCAGCAGAGTGATCAGTACAAAGAAGCGCATCTTGTTGAAGTTCAAAACTGAAATATGCTTTTTCTCGCTTCTTCAGGTGCCTTATATAGCAGAAGCGATTTAATGTTGGGAATTTTGGATGAATTTACTTACTTGTATCACAGCTGTGGCAATGCTAAAGCAAATTGACGTCATGTCCGCACCTTGGCAAAGACATTAGATCGCTATGTTAAATATTTAATGCGAATGTTTTACGCAAATATAAAATTAAATAAAGTTCATTAGTAGCAGGCAATATTTTAAGGCTAAACGTCGAATTGCTTGGAAAAGCAATCTAATCAATGCTACAGGAAGCAAAAACTGCAAATCCTATGACTACTATCTTACTCTCTCGGTCCTTCTCTGTCACACTTTTCCTCTCTCTCTCACTCATTCACCCCACCTCTCGCTTTCTGCGTATCACTCGCTCTGTCTCTCCTTTAGACCATGTTTGTCTATATTTGGGTAGTCTGTATGTTTCTCTTCAATATCGTGTCCATCTTGAAATCTATTGAATCTATAACAAATATGGTGCATGGAAAGATCTGTATTCTACACAGTTTAAGTTTATTTGATATAAATATCGATTACAGGGAACGAATCCATATAAAAGTAATGTTCCGGTATCGGTTTCGATCATCGATAGATTGAATATCGGATTTTAAAAATGAAACGGCTTTAACGGTTTCGGGTTCGATTTTGGTTTCATTCCTTGATCGATTATATGCAATCGATAATCTCAACACAAACGCTAATGTGCAAACCCAAGGTTCAGGGTGTCACACTGTGTCCAGCGTCGCCTTCATCGAAACCAATTTATGAGGCCATCATACAAAATCTGAAAAGATGTTAAAACCTAGACGAAGCTCCTAGCACAGACTAAAGTATAGGGTATAGTACCCTGACCATATACACAGTGCAGTAACATAACAATGAGAAGGGTTCAATCGCCCGAACAATTTTTTAGTTTAACATATTTTTGATTTATTATTAAATATTACATATAATATAATACATATTGATTTAGTTGGTGTTTTTGTGTTGTTGTGGTTGCTGTTGTTGTTGTTGTTTTTGCTGATGTTGTTGTTGTTGTTGATGTACCTACATAACAATTATATTTAGCATTTATTCATATAAATATATATATATATTTATCGTATTTATAACATATATTGTATATGTGTTTATGTAGTATAATGTCGTTCATTTCTTGTATGTAATCGATCTGCATTAGCATCAAATTACAGCATATACATCATATACATTTGTGTATATATGTAATAGTACATATGTATATGTACATGTATATAACGAAAATAAAAAAAAAAGAATTGAAAACTTATGTATAAACTTGCCTATTAGTAAACAATAATAAAAAGTGTTAAACGCGATATGCCATACAAATAAATACATATACCACAGACTATACAAAGCATATAGTATATATATCATATATATAGTACATAGTATATATAATGTGTATATAAAAAGTAAAGTTTTTGTAATACTTCTAAAGTTCAGCTTTTCGTCTAGTTGCAGCTAACGCCAGCGCACAGCATGCAGCTTCCAGCTTTCAGCTCCCAGCTCCTTGTTCCAAGCGCCAAGCTCGCAGCGAGCGACGAGCGGCGAGTAACGAGTAACGAATAGCGCATAGAAAGCAGCGAGCAGCGTGTAGCAGTGCGAGGCGATCATCAGTCATCAGACAATCGATGATTTATCAAATATGGAAGATGTATCCAATAGCAGCTCACTGCTACCACTCAGTAGATCGTACAGATCGTGCGGTGCATCGCCCCCAATGGGATTGCCGAAGGGAAAAAATGAGCTAAGCGTCGACAGTTGCAGCGGACCATTATTGACCATATGAGCGGCATTGGGCACAGACTTGCGTCGTCGCTCCACACCATCCACGTACTCCACAGGTTGTGCATCCTTATCCTGGTCTGGCTGCTGGCTGGGACGCTGTTCGCCAACGGTATCATAGTAGACATCGGGCAGTTCATCAAAGTTCTGCAGCTCAATGCAACGCTGCATTTTGGCAATGTTGCTCAACAGCAAGCGATGGAAGAGATCGACCTGGGCGGCACCACCGCCGCGTATATCCAGCACGGGCATCCAGCGATGGTAGCACTGCTCCCACACGGCCAGATCGAGTATGCGATGCGCTGGCTGCAAATACCGATCCTGCGGCACACTCGACTGTGTGGCAAACAGCTGCGGATTGATGGTGTAACGTGCTGGTGATGCTGCAGCAATTCCGCTGCTGCTGCCACTGCCACTGCCACCGGCCGCTGATGCTGTGCCTAGCTGTAGCTTGTGGGCGCCACCGACAGCAAGGGAACGTCTATGATGCTGTGTGTTGATCAAATCGCCGCGCTGTCGCTGATACAGCGGATTATTGAAGAAGAGCTTATCCTTGTCGGAGAACTGCTCGCCCCAGTCCCAAACGGGACGCAGCACCAGATGTCCCTCGTTGACGGCGCGTGCCCGCTGCGCCTGGCTATCAAATTGGAACGTATCGAAGATGGGCATAAAACAGGCATCCCACAGCGATGTGAGATACGTTTGCGAGTACTCGAACTCATCCGGGAACTGTTGCAACAGCTGCCACACACAGTCGAGGAACAACAGAAAGACCGGACTCTGTTCAATATCCGGCTGGTCGCCACTGGACACGCCCACATGGCCAAGTCGCCGCTGAAACGGATGCTCCAACGCAATCCAATCCTTTTGTACCAGCGACTGGAAGCCATCGATGGTGCGAAAATGTGGATCGAGCAGCAGCTGCGTCAGACTGCTAATCACACAGCACAGATCCCGGCCATTCGACTCCTGCAGCACACAGGTGATGTTGGAGCGCAGCGTGGCAGCCGCTTCGCTGGCATGACGCAAACACAGCGACACATACAACATCCAATTGGTCTTCTCTAGCAGACTCAGGTATTTGTCATCCTGCAGCATGAACTTCTCCGGTGTTTCGGGTGTGCACAGACGTCTCAGTTTGTGATACGACCGCTGCACATCCTGTATGCTCGGCAGTTGATCCGTCAGATGTATGAGCTTCAACTGTTTCCGCTCATCACATTTGCGCACCAGCTCCAGCATAATGTTCTCCATTTTTGTATCCTGCTGCGAGCCCGGCTGCAGCTCGGCCAGACGCACCAGTGAGGCGCCACCGCTGCCATAACTGTACACCCAGAATGCGGCACGCGAATCGCAAAATGCCAGCGATAGCTGCAGAAATCGTTCCATGTCACAGCACTTGGGTATAACAAAATGTGGCGGTAATTGATATTTGCAGGCCTGCAAACGATTCTGCAGCTGGGGAACTGTGCTGGCGCTTATTACCTGCCACTCGGTGGCGCCACAACGTATCAGCTCGCGTGCCCAATCATTCTTGCTGGCATACATGCTCACGCCGACCGGTGTGCTGGCATAGTAGGGCTCCTGGTACGCATACGCAAAGCTCAGATAATGCCGCATCGGATACGCAAAACGTGCCAGTGCCGAGGCAATCAGTTTACCATAATCACTGGCACCGCTCATCTTCGACTCCTGCTGTTGGAATGCAAATTTCAGCAGGCGAAAATTCTTGCAGATTATGTGCAGCGCCACAATGCGTCCATTGATGTTATGCTGTTTGGTCGGTTCGAGTTTTTTGCGTCGGCTACCACTGCTACCCACACTGCCACTAGTAGCCAGACGCGCCGCCTGCAGCGCACTTGCGGCACGCCCCTGTTCCGCCAGCGTATAGATTTGATCGATGTTATTCAGTGTGACCTCATTGCGTCCCAAATATGCATTCTCCTGGTACATATCACTGGCCATTACCGGTGCGGCGTGCAGTGTCGCGCGTGCATGTAGCGGCACAAAGGCCAGCTTAAAATTTGTAACGCTCAATAGGCCAAAGGTGGCTTCCTTATGGCTATATTTGTTGCTGTTGTATTTGCTACTGCTGCTGTTGCTGTTGCTGTTGCTGTTGCCATTACTGCTGTTGCTGTTGCTGTTAATGCTGCTAATGTTGGTGATGCTACTCATTGTGCTATTCGTGTTGCTTGTGTTTGCTATGTGGCTGCCATCCATGGGCGCAATAGGCGTGTACATGTAGGCGGGTGCTGAGGCAACTATCTGCTCGCCGGCCAACAAACGCGGCTTGGCCATATGCACATCACGCAAATCACTGGGCAGGCACCATTCATTCGTATCCGCTGTGGCCCGCACATCGCCCGGCATTGGCGCCACGTAGCTGGTAAAGGTGTTCCGTTTCCGATGGTCTGGCATTGCACTGCTGCCAGTGGCCATGCTCAGAGCTAGAGCTATCAGAATGTTATTGTTGTTGTTATTATTAATATGAATATTATTCTGATTACTTTAATAATATTATTATAATTATTGTTATACCAATTTGTTGACTGGCTGGCATGTACGTACTGTGAATATTCAATTATATATGACTTCCTGTCTGTCTGTTGCGTTCCTCTTATACTATTTCTTCTTCTTCTTCTTGTTGTTGTTGTTGTTGTTGTTGTTGTTGTTGCTGTTGTTGTTGCTGTTCTTCTTCTTCTTGCTTCTGTTGTGGGCGTTTAATTTGCACCTGGCCGTCTGCCGCTGGTTGCTGCTGCTGCCGCCGCCTCCAGTAGTTGGAAAACTGCTTCTGATATTGCTGTTGTTGGCGCAGCATGATCAAACAGCAAAAAAGGTGAAAAGTAAAAACAAATTGGATTTAATAAAAGGCAGCAAAAGAACAATAATATGTAAAAGGTTTGTTTGTATGCACACACACACCAACACCAACACACACACACACACATGCAC
>JBANCZ010003104.1:0-13617 GCA_037040025.1 Sphaerogastrella javana
AGCTAGAGTATTTATATTTGGCACGAACATTGCTGTATGGCCAAAGCAGATTAAGTTTGTTTCAAATTTTGGATACCTGCCCCCACACCCCAACAATTGGATACCAAAACTTCAAATTGGTATATTAAAAATGTCATTGCACATCTACTTTTATATCGATTACCGATATCAATTACCAATTAACGATATCGAATATGGATTTTAATTAACTATGCAGCACCGAAAATACTATACTGCTCCGAAAATCCATATCACACCGAATATGCTATTCTGTTCCAAAAATACTATTCTGCTCCAAAAATACTATTCTGTTTCGAAAATACTATACTTCCCCAAAAAACTAAACACAGGGTCCCTACTGTCGGTCCAGTCCCTACTGTTGGATATTTTTTTTTCTTTAGATTTGCTTTATGACATTTGCTCTTCTCATATCTTCCAAATGCGTTCCTTTCGGGAACAATATAGAACATAGGAATGGTGTTATATAGTGCCTATATGGGCGACAACATGTTTGATGTAAGTGCGCTTATATGGCTGGTCCTGCTTGTCCTTTGGTATATATTTATTATTATGTTTTTTAATGGTAGAGCGTTATACTCCTCTGTGCTTTTACTCAAATGAGTTTCTCTCATTAAGGGCATACTTTGGTAAACATTTTGTAGTCACTGTTCCACTGTTTCCTTTTTTTAATGGATGTTTTATGAAAAACATATATTCTTTAAAAATGTTCTAAGCCCCTTTACATTAGCTGTAACCATAACATAAAAAGAGTAATATGCCATAAGGCAGAAATTAAACAATATTTATTAAAAAACACCAGACATCACGACATATGGGCCAGAAATTACTGCCTATCATCACAAAAACGTAAGATCATAATCTTTTATATATATAAATAAATAAAAATGTCATTTACCTTTGTTTTTTCAAAATAACACCTCTTATTGGAAAACAGCTCAGTAACCTAACAGAGGCGAAGAGCCTTACATATTCAGCTAGGTCACTTACGTTCCACGTTGTGTGGAAGCCATTTGGGCATTTGTTGCACGCGTTGCCGTTATAAAATAACAGTCGCTCTATGGCTGTGTTCAGTTCGCCGAAAGCCTTCAGTGTAAACGGTAGCATTGGGGAGCTTGTGGGTCGCGTCGTGAATTTAAGGTGAATGTGAATGTGAATGTATTATGCGAAATAATAGTTATCCGAATATCGAAGAAAAGGATACAATGAAATGAAATAAAATGTGATGTTATGAGAATATACGTATATGGTATTTGTTTGTTAGAACGTAAGTTTTTGGTGAATTTCATATCCTAGTAACAATGTCTTCCGGGGAATGGGATCTGCGTGCGCTCAGAGTGCTTGAGGAGGAGGAACAGAAGGAGTTTCTGGCACTTAGTCAAAAGAATTTATTTGATCAACCGCTGGCAACAGGTGCGCCAGAAAACAATAGCAATGGCGTAGGCAATGCCAATGGCACTGCTAAGCCAGCGCTTGGCTATGCTCAGCTGCATCCTCATCTGGTCAAGTTACCCATAATCGATGAGTACCGCCTGAGCGCAGTGGAGCGGCGATATGCCAGTGTAAGCGGCACCGCTCGCTTTAAGTTTAGTCGCGCTTTGTCACTTTCTGCGCACTCATTGTCACCAAGGAATGGTAGTGCTGCTTGTGGTGGTACTGGCCCAGGTTTTGGCAGGAAGCTCAAGGCTCGCTTAGTAGCAGCCAAATCAAGTAGTGCGCTGTCGCCGTCGCGTCATTCGCACAGCTACAGTGTGTCACCTGTATATACTCCTCCGCCAATAAGGCGTTGCGTCACACTCCACCACACCGCGCAGCCAGTACGCAAAACCTTCAAGACCCTGCAGCAGTTGGAATGCATGAAACGCCATAGCAGCGCCAGCAACAATGGCACAATCACTCAACCACTTCTGCAGCGAATCTCGGGCACCAACAAGACCTATTGGAAGTACGGTGCCAATTCCACAGCCGCTTCTATTATAGGCCAGCGCGCGAAATTACAATTACAGCAGCAGCAACAACAACATCAACAGCAAGAGCAACAACAGGTTAGTGAACTGGAGTCAAGTACGTCGGATGGGGAGCACAATGGGGAGCTACTTGATTCTGACGCAGTGGATAGTGCCACGGAGACGGGGTCATGCAGTGTGCCGTTGCCTGTTGCGAATTCCAATGAGGTGCTACGCTTGAGCATGATGTTAACAGCCGCCAGCTCTGCTGTCACTAAAACAGCCACGCCAACAGAAGAAGTAGCAACTGGTGGAGCAACGATTCGACGTAATCGCAATCAAAGCAATGTCGAGGACGAAGTCAATAAGGCAACTGCTGTCTACGAAGCTTTTCACAGGGCAAAAAGCTTTGAGCACGCGCTCTTACGAGAAACCAACTTAACAGCAACAGCAGCAGATGTATTAACAGTGAAAGAGAGCCGTAACAACAGCAACAGTTGGAGCCCTAACAGCAGTCGTACAATGCAATCCACAAGATTATTTAAATCCACACCGCTGGATTCGCCTGGGGAGCAAGAACATCAACATCAGCAACAGCAACAGCAACAGCAACAGATTATTGGACAACCATTAACCATGATGGGTGTGACAACAGCCACAAATCAGCTGGTTGAGCAGACCAACGAGTCTCATTACCAACGTCAGGATGCACTGGACTGGGATAGCTTCAATAGAGTCAAATACCAACATAATGCAAAAGTTGCCTGCTACGGGCATAGTGTAGCGTCACTAGGTAGCCCCACACTCGCTGATGAACTGGAACACCATATCAAGCACTGTTCGTGCTCTTGCAATCATATGGGCTACGGCAATTCAATGGACTATCAGGTGAGGCTTTCTTTCCGACCCACCTCATCCCCAACCCCGCTCCCTCATAGCCAGCAATCACCTCTAACATTACGTGTAATTTATTCAAAGTTGCAACTACGCATTCATTGCTTCGAAAATGATTCTGGCATGTATTTTTAATTGCACTACAGTTCCTGAGCAAGCAGCTGTGTGTGTGTGTGTGTGTTTGTGTATGAATTCGAGTGAGTGTGTGTGAGTCTTTCCGGCCATTCACTGGTAGAAGCATTTGTGATGGTGGCAAATTGAGTGACCCTCACTTTTATATGTAATTTTTACACACTGGCTGGCCTGCTCCTTCTATTTTATTTGTCTTTAGTCTCTACTTTCCCCACCGTTTATTCTCTACCCTACAGCTCTACGTGCAACTCAACTCATTATCACGACGTTGCTTTGTGGTGCAACATCTATGCTGTCTCTGTTCTACAGATTCATGGGTTGCTGCTTCTGCTTCTGCTTCTGCAGCTGCAGCTGCAGCTGCCAGATTGCCTCCCAGAAAATCGTTTGTGGCAAGAAAGAGTTAGAAAAATGGCTATGCTTGTCTTTCTATTGTTGTTGAGTGCCCGGTTAAGTTAAGTTCAAGTTTTAGGCCCCTGTCCGAATGCTCCGTTGATTTAAATTTAAATTTCAGGCAAACTTTACCATCAGATTGCGCACTGGCGGTTCGTATTTAATAAGAACCTTTGTCGCATTGTCTAATCTTGTTGCTCAGTCTTGATCCCAAACATGACTTCTGAATAAACTACAATTGCATATAACAAGTGTTAGAAATCGAAATCGAAACGTCTCGCAAAACCAAAACCTATACCGGAACGTTACGTTA
The DNA here is from genome assembly GCA_037040025.1 of Sphaerogastrella javana. Classification (NCBI taxonomy): domain Eukaryota; kingdom Metazoa; phylum Arthropoda; class Insecta; order Diptera; family Drosophilidae; genus Sphaerogastrella; species Sphaerogastrella javana. The sequence continues at coordinate 3,694 of JBANCZ010003104.1, forward strand.
TTTTCATTCAGTTCAGTCTAAAATTTATAGGGTCATTCATTTGGTCTGGTATAAACAAAAAAAAAAAAAAAAAAACACAATAATATATTTATATTATATTATATTTAAATAAAATATCGATATTTCATATAAGCTCGCATTTTGCATTATGTTGTGGTTGAATGTGTTGGTAAACGTCAAAACTTATCGATTGCTTTTCTTTGAATATCAAGAATCAAATGTTTTCTTAAATTATCGTATATACACAAATTAAATATGCGTAGCTCTATACTGATTATTATTAGTATTATTATTATTACTATATAACAAAACCGACAATCGAAATGTTTTATTAAAAGTTCTTCATATTTGTTTTTATTGTAAATAATAAATAAATAATAAACAAATTCGACCGTGACTAATTTGTGCAGAGAGCATATGGAATATAAGATAATAAGACCCGACGCACTGTTTCACTGCTATACCATAAAAATGTCCAGATTTGAAATCGCACCTTCATATCAGGTTGAGTTAACTTTAAATCATTGGAACCAAGTACTGAAACAAACAACACAATAACCAGCTAATTTCGAAAAGATCCGACGCTAAAGTGTCTAAACCGGTGCGGTTAAATATCTAAAGAAGACCTCCAAATTTTACAGTCAACTACCACAGCAAGATGGCTGGAACCAAGAACAGTTTAAATTGGAGAAAACAGGGCATTTCTTCGATTACTATATCAAACAAACATAAAAATCATTTATAATGACCAATAGGCTGTAATTAGAAGTTAATAAGTCTAATACAGTATTATATGTGTATAGATGCACGACATAATTATAGACGTGATTACGCACAAAATCTTAGATAGACTATTTATATAACTAGCTAAATACACACATAAATAACCATAGGTATGATGATGATGATGATGTTTATAAGAAAATATCCAACAGTAGAGACTGGCCCGACTGTAGGGGCAGTAATTTTGGAGCAGTATAGTATTTTTTAGGCTATATAGTATTTTCTGTGTTATATAGTTTTTCGTTGCAATTGAGAGAGATACAATTTTCGATATTCGATTTCTATGATTAAAATTGATATCGATTATCGTTAATCGGTAATCGATATTGATAATCGATATACAAATGTGTGTAATGTAATGAAAATTTCGCTTTGTTTAATGATACTAAACTCCAGGGTATCTACCAGTGGGGAGTTGGGGATAGGTATCCAAAATTAGAATCTTAGAGTAGGCATGTAATGGAATTCTAAATATATGTGCCAAAGCGCGATAATGGGATTGAACCTACTTATACAGTTTCTACTGAATATGGGACAGCTGATCTGTTTTGTTGTTTCTTTGATAGTTGTATTGAGTATTTAAGATACTATATCCGAGACATATGACATATAGAACCAAATTCCAAATTAATTAGGAATTGTTAGTACAAGCCAGAAAATATATTTTCAGGCATCTTGCTTTAATGTCAACACTCGAGTTTTTTATAGAAACGAAATTTCGAACTTTAGCATCGACCCTCGTTTGGTTTTATAGTTTAAAACTATCTTCATGAAATAAACTAAATTGTACTTTACATTTTACCTGTAATCTTTTAGCTTAAATATATTAAATAAGTTTTTGAAAAGTAGTCTCTGAGGTTAAATATGATGAGGGGTTTATTTTAAAACAATTATGAAAATAAGCTAACAATATAATTTGTATATGAACTTTACATCGTATTATAATAAATATATCATACTCATATTTATTTTCTATATACTGTAACATATATTCTGTGGAAAAAAATGAACTTTAAATTAAATTTTTTAAATTTTCTATTTCTATTTTTCAAAAGCTCAAAATCACGCTAACAATAATTTTGAACATTTCTTTCTGTTTTTCATTAAATTTTTTATTTGTTTTTGGTGTTTACACATTTTAACTACTTTTATAACATAATTTCTAGATAAGGAAATATAAATTTCATTTCATTTTCATTTTACAGTGGTTATAGTTTAAAATTATAGTCCTCAATTTGAATCGAAAAATGTAAAGATCAAATCCAAATCGTTAAAACATAAAAAACATTTTATTTGTGATTTGGGGCTAATAACCTGGAAAATGCCTTCTTATGGGCATCTTTTTGGTTTCAAAATGTTATTATATATAAACTCATTTATCTATAAATTAAGTAAACCATGATGAAATAATGCTCTGAATGTATTCTTGACTCATATTTAACACAATACAACTCATATTATTAATCAATCCGTTCAAGCTTAATGCTGATGCTTCTAAAGGCTGCGATGGTGATGGTGATCATCTCAATTCATACATATTTTCACCATCATTGCAAAGTGCTTTGAGGTGGTGTCAGGGGCGTCCAGGTATCTGAACTGACAGCTGTAACCACCGAAGTGGGTACCCCAGTGGGTACAACGCTCGTTGCTTGTAAGCTGGAAACAGTGCTGTTATCCAAGCTATGTTCCAGAGATTCCAATTTGATGTCATTATGATTATGAGCCGATTTAAGACTGTCGCTAGCGCATTCTAAAGTGATTATTGAAGTCTGTTCCGGCGGCTTGTACATTGAGGAATTGGCACCATCTAACGATTTGCTGACATCCACTGGCTCCAATGGGTGTGCGGTGTAGCTGTAATTAATTTCGCGATTCGAGAGTAGAATCATTGATAGCTAATTTAGCGATATGAGTGCAAAGTTCTCGTTTTAACTGAGCGCCACTTTAACTTACCCAATCTCGAGTGGTATGTACTCTGACTGATAATAGGCAGCCGCCGAATTCTGGTATAAACTATAGTCGGCACCAGACCCGTTATGCCAGTTACTAGCTGGATAGCTTAATGCCGTGGGAGCGTTCAACACGTTTGTGTAGAGCTGGTGGCTGGGGGATGCGGGCGTGGGGTGATACATCTGGTGTGTAGGTGTTCCATAAGTCTGCGCTGAACTGGTGGCAGTTACTCCACTTGCGTAGAGATCTGGTTGGGACATATTGTATTGATGACTATGCGACGTGAGGTGGTGTATGGTATATCCAGGTGAGGGTGTTGTATAGCTGGGCGAACCATTCGTCGGTGATGGTGAATTGTGTGCAGCTAAAACGTTTCAGAATTATTATAGTATAGCCTAAACGGTACAAGTACAGTTGGGCGGACTTACAGATATTGCGAGTACTGCATACATTCACCGGCATCGGACCAGGAACACTTGTTTGATTCCAGTAATTGCTGTTGGTCTGCCAGCTGCTCGGGTAGGAAAAGACAGACGCCGTTGAGCTCGGTTCCACGAGCATGCAGCCGGATTGCGTGTACGCTAAACCGGCACTGGATCCACTGCTGATTACGCTGGCGGGTCCAGCACTAGCACTTGTACTAATAGTACCAATCGTTTCTGACAGACTAGTTGGAGTTTGCGGCGCCGAAGGGGGTTGAGGTGACGATGAAGCATTGCCTGCACTACCATTGGAACCAGAGACTGACACCACCCGAGGTCGACTATAAGGCGTACCACGATTGATTGATGCACTTCGTGTCGAAAGCGAGCGACCGTAGCGATCGCAGTTGCTCGAAACGCCAGCCACTGGAGAGGAGGAGGTTGTTGACGATGTGGTTGAAACAAGGCCATGCGGCTGTGCCACGGGCAGTGGTGTTGCTGTAACCGCGGACGCACTTGTGTAATGAGTGGGTGGTGGTATTAGCCAGCCATAGTGTGTATCGTGTGGATAGAGTGTATCTGGACGCTCCTTGGCATCTAGAAAAGCCTTTGCAAATGGATTATATTTTATCTTAAGTGAAGTGACCTCCTCGTTTTGATAAGCAGTCACAGCAATAAACTGTGTCTCCGGAAAAGGATAGGTGACAACGTGCCGCTGTTCCGAACCGACTCGCACCAGATGCACCCTCGGCTCGTATTTGTGCAGAGAGTTTAGCATTATCTATAATTGTAACGATTAAAATATAATAATTTATACGATGACAATGAAAGTGGTAATGTTTTTAACTTACCTGTCCATTGCCGTTGGTTTTGTTTGTTAATTTTACTTTCGCAAATGAAATTGGCTCCTTTATCCAATGGGCTCCGAAATTCGGAGATTCGGGATGCACGTATATGGGGTTTGAAGGGGGGACCTCTGCTTTGCCGCCGGGCACCTGAGGGTACGCGAAAACAATAATGAAAACTTATGAGCAAACTATTTAGTTTGGTTGCTGATTCCTACTTAATGATTCAGAAGAAGGTACACACAGTGGACCAATAAAATATTGGCGCGAAACTTTTATACAACAGTAGTGACGGTGCCCGATAGGGAGGACCATGTTTTTAGGATTTTCAGTACCGTATTGTACTTCCAGGGCATAATTAGATTTCTTAAAAAGAATGTTTTATAATCGATCTCTTTATCTGAAATCGATGGATGTATAGTATAATTGTGAACCTGTTCGCCGAAGCACCATGTCAAGGTTTAAAATAACACATGTTGAGATTTGTAATTAATTTAACCAATTGTAGGTAAGCGCGGGCAGGTATTTAAAATTTGTAAATCGTAATAATATATTTTTACATACATTTAATAGCGTATCCTGCTACAAATAGTTCAAATTTGAACATATTTATTAGGTCCCTATGGTTTTTTGAAAGAATAGAGAAAAACTTTAAAAAAAAGGTATTTAACGCCATACTCTCACCACTCTGCTCTATGGTCCGAAATAACAATTCTTTTAAAATTTTTAAAATAAGGCCAATGTTTGTGACTTTATTTCTGTGTATCAAGTCAACGTGAAATACAGAAACTCCCCAATCAACTTTTTACAGAGACAAACTTTTATTTAGCCGCAAAGCAGAACACAAGAAGCTGATGAAAATCCTTAGATATCGTAATAAACACGAACGTTATTAAACTGAAAAATGACTATGATAGGAATGCAGGGACACTATCGATGTTTCACGTAAGTTTGTGTGGAAGGGCACTTTTAACTAGTTTTAATAAAAAAATTTCGATCCCACAATTGAATATAAAAATTTCAAGTCGCCTCAACAGGCGCTATTTTGGAAATTTTGGCTCATATGTGCTGAATTACATTATACACCAACTGATATTGTCACATTTTGGATACCTACACCGAAATACCCACTAGTGGATACTTTGTTGTTAAACATCGGCCTACAACACGCAATTTTGAATTTATAACGTTGTGCTTTAGCACACATGTCGAAAATTACATTAAGCATCTACTCTTTATAGCACCGAAAATATTATACTGCCCCAATAATTCTGTGCTGCTCCAAAAATACTGTTCTATGCCGAAAATACTAAACACCACGCCAATCCCTACTGTTGTATATTTTTTACAAAATGTATATAAATTACACATACCCATTCCCCATTGACGTACTTCCAGCGATGGGTATCGACTTGAACAAATTCCAATAGAACCGTGTACATGGCAGCCGGATCCAAGCCGGAGGCACTGATTTTTACTACCGGAAACATGCGCCTGCAAAACGAACATGTGCATCATGAATGTTGAATATGGTTGGATTTATCAATATTATTAAATTTCGAAGGCAATGCATATTGTGAGGGTAAACATTTCAGCTATTAACGGAACACTATTTGTTGAGTGTTTTGGCATTGCTCTTGCTTAGGCCTTGCGCAGAGTCTACATATGTATGTATGTAGTCCCCTTTGGGATGGTTTTTTTGTCTCACTCCATTTCCATCTCTTTTTTCCCTCTGTCTCTCTTGCTCTATCTCTCTATCTCTCTCTATCTCGCTCTGTTTCTCTCTCTCTCTTTCCTTGTCGCTCTCACTCTCTCCGCCTCTGTAGATCCCATTTTGACCGCCTGTGTCGAGATGTCGGTATCGGCAAATAATGAAACGCGCCGTCTACAGACTGTTCCACAACAATTAGTACAAGATGGCGGCTGTTGCCGAGCCGCGTTAATTAGCACCTGGTCGGCGTACGGGGAAGAGGCGGTGGTAGTGGAAGTTCTAAGCGCGTTTCGCATACACAAATATACGCTAATACATACATACGTACACATTGTGTATGTGTAAATATTTTTAGTTGTTTCGACAAATGGTTGAAATGCATACACATCTTTGTATATATAGATATATGTACGTACTACATATGTACACATGTATGTATTTATGTATGTACATATAAATGTATATAATACAGATCTACAGAAACGTTAACGATTTATTATAAGGTGTAAACAGCAACAAATTGAAAAATCATTGCAGCGAAAAATGGAGAAAAAACTTATTACCAATTTGCATAGGAAAACAGAATGGGCCGTATACGGAACGGAAAGAAGGGCGGGATGGACAAATGGACGGACCACGTTAAATTTCGTTTAACACTTTTTGACCGAAAGGGATGAAAGACTAAACGCTAAAAATTGTATTCTTTAGACTCTGACTCTCACTATTATCTGAAAACAACTTACCTGCCATTCTTGGTGACGATCATCTCGTTGGTGAGATTCTGGAACCGCAGCCAAAGCTCTCGATCATCCAGTGAGACCCGTAGATTTCGATCCAGTTCATTGGGGCTACCACCATCGTTGACAATGCGATGACCATCACTAATGCCCCCACCCATACTGGACGAGGTCAAAGCAATTCCACCACCACTGCCAGTGAGCGCATGTCCGCTGTGTGCTGTGTGACGGGGAGATGCGGAACCACTTGTGACACCCGCCGCAGCCCCTCCAGAAGGCACATTTCCATTAACACTTGATGTCGGATCTATAGCGGACAGAATATGCGAAGTGGTCATGTCAACTGTTCAAAGAGAAGAAAATGTCAATAATGATTTTAACAAGCGTCTGCAGGAATGGGGTTCTAGCGTGTGCCCAGTGGCCATTATAAATATAATCACTATGTATTAATATCGATAATCCATTCCTATTTTAATACGGATGTTTGATGTGCAATGTGATTCTGCACATATCTGCCAAAGTGCAAGGTTTTAGCTCTAAAATACTGTCTGTTATGGAATGTTACAATATTTAATGTATAGTCAGATTATCAGTATTTGAAACGAAATTCCAATATTCCAAGAATATAAAGAATGATAATATTTAAATCTTTGTAATAGATACATTTAATTGTTGCAAATGGAAATAAAAGTCCTGCAGAGAACATGGTTCTAGCCTATAAGGAGTAGGAGTGGACCGGACGCAAACATTAGTATGATCCATTTGCAATGTGCATAACATAAATTTTGTTTGCATCTGAAATAGTGTGATAAATAGTTGCAAATCTGAAACCCTGTGTAGTGAGAACATTTGTCGCCAATCTCCAAACATGTATGCACTAAATGAATCGATAGCTGATTATAAATCATTTCCATTAGAGCATCTAATTTTATTTTTTTTTTTAACTTACCCCTCAACCTCACCTACATTGAAGCACAAAATTGATTTACGAACGTGCGCAAACATAACATAATGTACAATTTCAATTATTTCATGCATAATTGAATTATTTCGTTGAGAATTCATTTTACCCGGATTATATTAAATAATATGTATAATAATTTATACACCAATTCGAAATAAAAGAGTGACTGCAGGTTCTCTAGATGTTACTCTGTATCTACTTTTTTCGCAATAAATTATTTTTATAATAACATGGGATTTCAAATTGAGTAAATTATTCTCCTTTAATAATGTGTCGTGAAGTATAAGAAAATTAATGCAAATTTGAAATACAGTATTTCAGTTGCAGAATAGAATAATAGCTTATTTTCGGTTCCGAATTGTACTTTTGGTGGCTGGTAATAATGTGTGGGGCTTGGGTGTTTATTTAATGTCAATTGTACGAAATTATGTGGTCCTTCCGAAATTCGATATCGGGAATTCTTGATAAGGAATATATACTTTTCGAGTGAGTCACTTTTTGTATTCTTTTGAATAAAGTTACTGAATGAGTGCAAGTGAGGAACCATAGTTGGGCAAATTTTTTGAAATTGCAAACCTGTGTTGTCATACGATAGATGTGGATTATCTATTTATATACGTATTACATCCGAGTGGCGGGAAAAATTAATTAATTATTACTGCAATTATATCTTAAAATAGTGCGGAAACATGTTTGGTAGACAAAAAATAAGAAGAGGGTCCACTGTTGGGCGCTATCCCTGTTAATACCATATATATTGATATAATAGCAAAATTTGACAAAGATAAACATGGACTTAAACCTGCAATGCAAAAAACAAGTTGAGCATATATTTGTAGACGATTCATAAGTGTAGAGCCATTGATTATTATATTGCTGACATGAACTGATTTATGAAATAGTTGGTTTATTTGCATTAACTACAATAGTAGACATTTAGCCATTTGTAATTTGTTTATGAGCGAGTTAGTCTTAAAGAACAGCATCAGAGCAGCATTAAAGAGAAGTACCCAAGCATTCGGCTTACTGATGATATTTACATCAAAGAACCGCCTGACCGACGCATTGTCGGTGTGCACTTTATATCTTTACAACACTATCTCAAGCATATTAGAAGAATGCCCGGGCAAGTCTGTTGTCGGCTTTTAATTATATTGCACACTTTAGCCGTACGCAGCCCTAATGCCTGAGACTCCAATTCAGACCCATACTCACAGAGAGGCTGAAGCGGGACTGGAACTGAAGCTGAATCAGAGTCTCAGAGCTCGACTCCGATTGAGTGTTGTAGTCAGATGTTGAACCTGGACGGACGGTGGCCATAAATGGCAACACCAACAACAACGAACACCTTTTTTTATTTATGACCGTGGCAACACAGCAACATAACAGCACAGCAACAAACACCTCTGTTTACTCCGTTTGATAATGTCGTTGCCGTAGGAACCCCGGGAGAGCACACGTATTGTAAATCCGACGGCTGGAAATTAAAACCCAAGCTAAGCAGACAAACAGAAAATGTATGAAAAAGAGAAGCGTAACAAATCTGTTGCTTTTGTGATGTCTAAATTCTGGAATGGCATCGAAAGTGTTGCCCAATGTTTTGTAATCATAAATTAACAAAATGTATTAATTGTTTTGTTTGTTTTTATTATGCTAAGAATGCCGACAATGAATTTAAGAAGCAGCAGCCGCAAGCAGGATTGAATTCTTCAGCCAAAATTGATATGAAAACGCGTTCAATCTTACGTTGCTTGTATTAAGGTTGTGGGGAATTATTATCACGACCAACTTTTATTCTATGGTATTCTAATATAATAGTTACCAATTATAGAGCTACAGGTTTACTCTTAAAGTACTAACCAAACAGGATAATTTCCAAATACGTTTACAAGATAAGCTTAAGTAAATATATAGCTTTAACTAAATTTTTCGCCAGGTACGATTTAGAAATCTTTCTGACCCCCTGATATGGTTTAAGGTCAATGCTTAATTATAATAATATAAATAAAATTTTCGTTTCTATGAAACCAATCTCATATTATTTATTACCACAGTATGAGACCATATAGACCTTGCATCGACCGACTTCTTAAATTTATTCTTATTATCTCTCTTTTGGAGAACAGAGACTGACGGAGTTTTTAAAGAATTTTTATAGAATATGTATGTTCTTAGGATGAGCATCTGAGTTGTACCAGTATCGACCGTTTAAGCTTGATATGTAAGCTGAATTCGGATTTTGTTCTCCCTTCGCAGAAATGGAAATAATTACGAGGCATAGGTCACATCCTTGTGATATACATTTTGATCACTACATTTTAATACTCGCACCAATTATTGGTGACTAATAAACATAGCTGGCAATGTATGACGGATTTTAGAGCACGCTATATGATATTATGGAGATAATTGCAGTATAAAGACATGAATTCTATGTTTTTAGACCCTGTGTTTAAAAAACACAAAAGGGTCTATTAACTTTGTGCAAAGTCGATTTGTGTGTAACAGGCAG
>JBANCZ010003105.1:0-13616 GCA_037040025.1 Sphaerogastrella javana
CTGTAACGTCGGGTGTTTCACAGGGTAGTCACCTCGGCCTCTTATTATTTACATTGTTTATAAATGACGATGTTTGCCGGCTGTTGAGATAAGTTTTATTTTCTTCTTGAATTTACTTTTCGCATACACTCGTTTTTCCGTACGTCATGCGGTGCGCCCCTCGGTCGGTTGGGAGGGAGGTGGGTTGCTTTCTTATAAGCCGTTTTAGTACATCAACGTCCACATATCGATAATCGATATCGAAAATCGATAAAAAGCAGAATTGTTATGTAATTTTGACTTTACGTGACATGCAGAATGCTTAAAAATTTCGGTAGATGTCCAATTGAAGGGGAGTATGTCTCTTAAGAATAGGGTCTAAAAATCACTGCAGGAGCTTCAGGCCACTCGCTTTGACGCTATGCCAAGCGAAGCAACACAACGAAACAGATGTAACACAACAGCAAATGTCGCCCAAATTTTCCTGTGAACAATGCCTGCACCGTGTTCCAACCTGTTCTCCATATTAATAATGATGGCAGAGGGTGACAAAACTCAAAACTCAAAATAGGCAGCGTTGTTGTTACCTCTCGCTGTGGACGTGTGACTGTCTCAAAGGAGAGTGCTGCAGTCTAGATCATTAAACTGGAAGACTGCGTGCAGACTACGAATTTCGAGTACCTTTCATAGATGCTATATGCTACGAATAGGCAGTTTATTATACTTTGGAAAACTTTAATGAAACTCAAATATCAAGTGTCTTTGTAGCGAATAAACGGGTTTCTTCAAATTCTACAAATATTAACCACAATATTTTGTTTAGTTTGTCTTAAGATAATGCTTGCTTGATAAGCTTGTCGGGTATGTATTAAAACTGTTAAATTGCTACTAGAGTACAAGAATCAGAGCAATATGTAGTGTATTCGGTGAAATATCATAGTGAATACAAATTTTATGTGTCGAAAAAGCGGTATAGTATTTCAGCATGTGAGTTTATATCTTCTGCATACTAATTATAATCAAAGTTAGTATGGGGCTAGTTGTACTTCTTCTACGGTTTAAAATACCTTAACTTTGGTTAATCGGAAAAAATAAAATTGCAGCAACACCGCAGGCCCTCTTACAGTATCTACGCCTATGTACATCATATGATTGTACTATATGTTAAGAGTTGTCAAAGGGGTTCAGTGGATAACAGTTCGACCTTAGTAGCAATTGTGCTTTTGTTGTTACTATAGTTGTTGTTGTGTTGCTGCTGAGCTGTCACATTGTCACATTGAATTCCATCGTCTTGTCAGTCGATAAAAATTGAATAAGTTCCCAGCATGACAGAAGAACAGCTAAAGAAACATTAGCCATTATACGAAAGAGAGAGAGAGAGAGAAAGATAGAACGCAGCATCTGGTAAATGCATAATACTAAGACGCTCGGGGCAATCTTTAAACTCAATTTATCTAAATTGAAACTGAATGGAAATCTGGGCTGTGCCATAGAGTTTCAGTTATTCCTGTTGTTGTCTGTGTTTATTTTTAGTATCAAAATTTAGTTCATTTGAAACTATGTCTAGCCACATGATTTACTTGTATTGCTACATATCCAGGTATAACTCTAAAAACACAATTTAAACATGCTTCTCAGCTTCTCCAGTAGAAATTATATACTCGCATAGTGCCCTGCTTACCCACTTGTTTGGGATTCTCCCTCTCGTTATACTTCTCTCTCTATCTCTTGGTTTTCCTGGTAGTCATCTTCCCAAAGCCAGCCAAGCGACAAACAAATCACTAATTGGCAAGCAAAACGCTCGACTTGTTTTCCAACAAACATCACAGCAACTAAAGTCTGCTTTCGTTTGTCATGTGGTTCCAGTTCCAGAATGATGCTACTATGGTATTGGCCAGCTTGGGGAAGTTTTAGTAGCGAGTAGCTGTAGTAGAGCTGCACACAAGCTTCATTAACTCAAACTATGCTGCATTTTGTGATTATCAAATTGTCTTTACACATATGAAGTCAATGAGAAGCTGCAGGAGCTACCAAGCCATCAGACAACGTACAACGAGACACACTGACAACAACAACAACAACAACAACAACAATAACAACAATAACAACCAACACATCAAACTCTACCCCCATCCCAACTTGCTGATGGCGAATAACAACTGCAAAAACTGCCAGGAGAGAGTAATACGGGGCGTTCACCGCAGAAATCTGAAGCGCACGGTGCGATGATGGCGACAGCATCAAGAACTGCAACAGCAGCAGCATCAGCCCGATAGAAATGTTATCTCTGTAGCTATGGAAAAGTAGAAAATCCCCGAAATGCTTTTGGGGACATTTTTTGATCAAACAACCAAAGAGGCATGCAACAATGCAACAACACAGGCAGCACCTACTATATAGTAGCAGCAGCAGCAGACGATGATGACAACCATGATGAGGATGCCTGATACATCGTAAAATGACAAACTGACTCGACTCGACTCGACTGGAATCAAATCGGCTAAGCAAGGACATGGACTGGCAAGTTGACGTGTAGTGCGAACATCCATATACACACACATATCAAGCCACATTATCACACCTGACGGCGATTAGGTAGTCATTGCTGTACTCTTAAATTTGTATATGTGTGTGCGTTGTGTGAGTGTGTGTTGTGTGTGTGTGTGTGTGTGTGTGTGTGTGTGTGTGTGTTCAATGTGTGCAATCTGCTTGCGGGATGAATAGCGCATCGAGTGTCGATTCAAACTTTAGCTTGGTCAATTGATGGAGAGTACGAGTTAAGCGACCTGCTGATTGATGCTTACCAAAGGTTCAAAATGTCTCACGTACAGGGAATGCCATTAAATAGCTGAAGGTGATTTTAGATCATGCTGATTAAACTGAACAGACCTGATGCTTAAATTAATTGGCCTAGCCTAAGCTGTAGTATGTCACACTTAAAATTGAAAATTGAATGGAAAAGAAATATTGCTTTCTACATCTCAACTTTAGTTAACAATATGTATTCAATATTAATCAGACTGTTGATTAACATATTTAAAATATGATATATGGAGGCTTTTATGGGCTACAGACAAGAGAACTCTTGAAGAGACCCTAAGCACCTAAAAATAGAAATTATACTGACAACGACGATGGTCTCTCTTTTTATCATTAAAACGTTTTTAGTCAAAAGGAAACAAAAAAAATTATCATTCTTTAATGTTCCAGAATTTTATGAGGAGAATCAAAATTCGAAAGCCTAATTGATCCTCTTTGAATAGTAGAAGCTATCATGTTACGGGCGGTCATTGAAAGTAATACTTAATTTTTAAAAATTGTTCTCTAAAATAAAGGAAAACAAATATTATTGATCATTACAAACCATACGAAATCGTGCTTAAGTTAAGTTCCAAGAAACACCCAATCAAATGTTAATTACATTTGATTATTTCATTTTATAATTTATTTTTGAAAGTACTGTAAATGTTGTTTGGCATTTTAAACAAACAGTGTCTTTATCGCTCCATCCATCCTTCATTTGTTGTTTGTTTGTCTGTTATGCAATCCAAACTTTCGCTAATGTAAAATTTAGGTCAATGTGCTGGTATTGTAGTAAAACATAGCAACTAAAGCTTCTGCAGACCCTGCTGCTAGTCTATACTATACTTTTGTTGTAATGTGCAAATATTTTCCATTTAATTAACGCATGGAAACTAGCTCGAAAGTAGGTTTCAGTTCAGGCGGAGGTTTAGAAAGGGTACCAATGCAGAGAGCTAGTGACTGTCGCTGCAGATTAAAATAAATTGCATGGAAATTTATCATTCGGATCTCGAGCCAGGCAACAACAACAGCAAAAAATAACAATAACGCTAACAACAATAACAATAAGAATGATAAATCTGAATAGTCGGGAGGGTTCGCAACAATAAGGACCCTTTTTCCAGTTCACTACTTTAAAACAACTTCATCAGCAAAGTATGAATATTATGATTCTTATAATTTACTGTTCAGATGAACAAATGGAAATGTATAGATTAAGTTTTCTTGATATTCATATATACATATAGTACTTTATGGTGTTTGGTCGCCTTTATCTCTATGTTAAACATCTTTTTGCGCTATACAATAGACCCTTTAGAGTTTTCAAGCACAGGGTCCAACATACTTGACACAGTTGCAAAACTAAGCAAGAAAGTGGAGCTTAGGGTCAGATATGTATGTATGTATAACATGTGTATATGTGTTTGTATTTTTGTTTGTGTATGTAATTGTGTGCTTGGGCCATAATTAATCATAATAAAACCAGAGACAGTAGAGAATCAGGTAAATACGAGGAGCAGAAATAGGAAAAAACCCCACAATTTCTAACATTTTCTTTGCCATAAAAATAAATGAGCCAATTAAGCGGGCCACTAGTGAAAATGGCCAACAAAAGCATCCGCTGTCTGATGAGGGTAGCCACAGCCCTCCTCATTTCTCTGCGCCTCTACCTCTCTCTTGATATTTCTCTCAAGCAGTCTCAGCTTCACCAGACTCCAGTCGAAATACCGTTTCACTGGTTCAGGTGTTGCACATCATCATCAGTGTCTGAAATGTTCGGGACGAGAATCGTCGTGCAACTGTTGGCGATAAGTCGTTGATGCTGCTGATATGGCTGGTGCCTGCTGAAATTTATTTATTTCGTTTAGATATTCCACTTTAGTTGTTGCTACCGCCATTGAGTGGGAGATGCGACAGTCCAAGGAGGTCTCGTTGACTAGGGTTAAATCGTTTGAAAATTTGCCTCTAATGAAACTAAAAGACTCGCTAATTATTACAGCTTTCGCGCCGTCCCAACAATAATGGTGTCAGTAGGTTTTATGGTTCACGAAATATACTGAAGATGCTAATTGAATAGAAATTGCATTGTTGTTTCACTGTTCCATACATATTATAAAAAATATCTAACAGTAGGGACTGATTCGACAGTAAGGACCTTGTTCTTAGTTTTATCGGAACAGAATACTATGTTCAGAGCAGTATAGTATTTTTTGAGCAAAATAATATTTTGGGTATAGTATTTCCAGTGCTGCATAATTAATAATTAATATCGTTTATCGATATCCTTAATCGGGATTTATCGGTAATCAATAAAAAAGTAGGTGTGTAATGCAATAAGTCAAACAAAACCAATTGCATATATATTGAGCTTTTTAAGAATATTTTAAAATATGGTCTTACCAATTGCTGGCGGGAGTGGTGTCCAATATATTAAAAAATGGATATGTATCCAAAATTTGTATACGAAAGTAGGTGCAAAATGATATTTAGCACAAATGTGACAAAACATAACCTTCTAGCTCCAAAATAGCGATGGGCAATCTGAAGTTTTGATATACCATTGTGGAGAGTGAGCGTGGCGGTGACGTTTACATTAAACGGTGTTTAAAAAACACAAAAGGGTCTATTAACTTTGTGTAAAGTTGATTTGTGTGTAACAGGCAAAAGGAGGCGTGGCAGACCCCATAAAGTATATATATTCTTGATCAGGATGATAATCCGAGTCAATTGAGGCATGTCCGCCTGTCTGTCTGTCCGTCTGTATGAACACCTAGATTTCGAAAACTATAAGAGCTGCAGTATTCATACTTGGCAAGAATTGGTGGAGTGTCTAAGCAGATCAAGTTCGATCTCCGCAATTGGGGCTTCCTATTTTAACAAAAAACACGAATAACTGGCGCAAATTTGAAGATAGGAAGTCCAGTTTTGCCATATATATTTACAATCACATTATACATATACTGTTTTCCAGATTTTGGATTCCAGCCCACACTCCCCCACAATTGCGTACCAAAACTTCATATTGTCTTACCAGGCGTTGTGATTTGGAACATATATCCATTACTACTTTATACACCTACTTGCTTATCGATTACTGATTAATGATTTCGATTATCGATATTAACTATAGATTAATCGATTATCGATTATACTATGCAGCGCCGAAAAACCTATACTGCACCGAAAAGTCATACCACACCAGAAATACTATTCTGGTCCAAAAATTCTATTTTTTTTTTCACTCCAAATTGCACTGAAATTGGCTGCTAACCGATCGTAAGTTAGGTTATCAAAAGGTAGCAGCAACCAAAATTTCGAGGGAGGCGCACAAAAAATGGTGCATACTTCTAGTGCCTCCTCGAAATTTCCTGGTGGCCCAAACAAAAAATAAAACAGGCAGAAGGAGGCGTGGCAGACCCCACAAAGTATATATATTTATGATTAGGAAAAGTATGTAAAACCCCATCAAACAAGCAATTTTACACTTTAGACATTCATTACTGAACATTTCCCTTGTTATCGATAACTCTCCATATACGCATCAGTTGAGTTGTGTTGGCCATAGACCTAAATCAGAAATCGACGTTGAGTTAATAATTGCAATTTAAATCAAAACTGATTGAAGCGTAAAATCGTTTTTTGCCACAGTATTCCGCATTAGGATTCACAGTGTCTGCGCTCATTACTCATACCACACGATGTACAATTCAATGCGAAGGTATTCGAATACGGGGGCCTGGCCGAAACGAACCATTGAAACATCAACCCACAGCCAGTACCCTTGGCTAAGGGTCCGTTGTTTTCGGTGATTCAAAGTCATCTTGCACTCGTTTCAAACGTTTCATCGTTTCATCGTTTCATCATTGGCATCCATTGCGAATTGCACTCCAGGGAGTCGTAGAGGTCGGCATCTAGCCGTTACTTTCGACTTGTGAGCCATGTCCATGCATTTTGGGCCATCGTACTTAAGCCAGTCAGTGTCTTGTCACTTGATCCAAAGTCCAAGCAGATGATTGAGATTAATTGGCATCTCGTTACATCGATTCGTTGCAAGCATTTCAAATGGTTTACTATATATACACATATAGGGTATATAATAAAAAAGCCAAGGGAAAATGTGAACTGAAGGTGCCATCATCTGATACTAATTCCAAATGTCGGTCGTATATTTTTCTTCCTTTATACTCCTCATGTCAGTCGTATAATGCGATTATATGCCCATCATCATGGGGCATTGTAAGATGGGGGTGTCAAATTGAAAACTGAGTGGATAGAGTGCAAGAAACCGTCTGTAGCTCTAACACATTTTCATAATCTTGAGCATCTTTAAAAAATTTCCATTACATTTATTTATTCATATCAGAAATTACCGTCTAAACGCATATTCGAATGTTTTCCCAATCCGGGGCATATAATTCAGGTACCCTCTCACAATCTTTTTCTCTTTCATTCTCTGTTTTCATTCTCTATACGTTTTCTTTATCTTATTCCTTATGGCATTTGGTTTTATCAGTTCTTATGTATCCTAAAGAGACTCTAGCTTGTACTAAATAACATTTATCTCAATGCGAACAAAGGACACGCACTAAACCTTGGCAACAACAACAATAACAAAACAAATACAAGGAAAAAATCCAAAACAAAAAAATGCAAAAAGATAAAACCAAAAAAAAAAAAAAAAATTTACATAGAAGAATCCGTGGCGCGGATTTGCCAAATTCCGGCGTAGAAAAATACAACAACGAAAAAAATACATATAATGTACCCTGGCAGGAAGTAAATTCAATCGTAAACAACGCAATCAAAAATTCATTCAAACGAAGCATTAACGCTTATTCCGTTTAGCCAGCCCCTAACCCTGCACCCTGCTCCTGCCCCTGCCCTCGCCTGGTTGTCAGAGGGTGTGGTCCTTGTTCGGGCTCGTTTGTCTCATGCTCATGTCTCATTGTCAAAATGCAACGGGGCGGCAGCTCGAAAAGCCAAAAAGCCCTGCATTTTGACGGGGGCGGAGTTCATGCCCTTTCCATGAGCGAATTCGGGGCGTATACAGTACGTACACATAATACTTGCAGTGTTTGAAATTCGGAAAAAATTTGAGGTATCAACTCTTGGCACAATACTATATATATAAAAGTTGTTAATAATTCTAATAGATTTATTGTTAATACTATTATTATAATTGTCAAAACTAATATTAGTATTATTTTAATATTATTATTATTATAAATATTATTATTATTATTATTATTATTATTACTATTAATATTATTATTATTATTATTATTATTATTAATTTTTTTTATTTACATTTTTATTATTATTATTAATTATTATGAATGCCATTAATTTGAATTCATAGTTTTTACTATGACTATAGATGACACATTTCTCTGTAGCCTTTCAGTACAGGTATTTTTGAACCGTTACGCAGTGTCAACATTTTAAATGTTTCGTTCCTATTTTTTTGTTTTTTAATTTTCAATTTTCGCATGGTTTTTTTTCGCCACTTAGGCAGGTACATTTGTTATGTGGGCACGAGCGCGATTCCAATTTTTTTCCACTCTCTTTCTCAGTTTATTTTTTGTTCAGTTCCGGGCACGTCGCTTCATAATTTTCCATTTCCATTGCCACGTTAAATAAAACCGCGAAGTACGGTGTACAAATGCTACACCCCATGACGTACAACACCACCCCTTCGGAACTACGCCTGTGCCTGTGCCTGTGCCTGTGCCTCTGTGTGTTAAGGGAGATGGGGGATTTCCCGTACTGAAGGAGGCGCTAAGCTCTCTGAATGGTTGTGGCACGTGTGTATACTTGTACGTACACATATTGACATGACTGTAGGCATTTGGTAAACGCCAACAATGGCCATGGTATTTGTACAGTATTGTATAGTATAAATATCTGTGGCAATAAATTTAATTTGCCGTCGGAAAACATTGCAAATCCATTTTTTATATTCATAAATTCAATGGACTCCCATGTGCATTGGGCTTTTGCAGCGGTCTCTAAATGGATATGTGTGTGCGTACATGCATATGAAGTCACAGGTATGCAAATAAGTACAACTACACCTAAATAAACCTGTTACAACAGATTCAATGATCTAAATACTCTGGATATATAGAGAGAGAATGGAACTGGGAGATTGGGAACTTCAACAACCGATCCAATAGATATATTAAATATATTTATTTACTTGCAGATTTTTAGGGCACATATCATATCAAAAGGTGGCATTATAATTGAATGACTATGTATATGTATATATTATATTATTATATATTATATTATATATATCAATATATACAGCATATATATATATCTATATATCTATATCTCTTTGTATATATTTATGGCTGATTAAATTTAATGTGCCAAACCCATATCATTTGACATTTTTTTATGCATTTTTAATGAAATGCCATTAAATTGGCTAATTTGGCTAAAATGATATGCTAAAAATGAAACGTGTATATCGTTATACGATATATCTTTAATAAATCACATCCAATTTATGTGTTTTTGAAGTATTGTATGTTTATTTTTTACTGCTCTGCCTCTTAATAACTTTAAACGAATGATAAATCTATAACGTAATCAATTGCAATTATTTGCCAATTCACCAAAACGAATAATGTTTACATTTTTTTGATGTTCGAAACTAAAAAAAGATATTGATAACGTATTTTAATTGTTATTGATGTGCGTATAAATAAAATAAACGTTTGATAATTAATTACCAAAAAAAAAAGTCTGAAAGCAAACTATGTACTAAGATCTTTTTAAAACGTGTTTTTCGTGTAAATATATATTACTTTAAAATAATGTTGTTTGTAAAACAAAGAAAAAATTCCACCTGCAGTCCAACAGATCTTCCTTCTACCCCCGTTCGAACGAGACTGAACTGTGCAAACCAGAGCAATGCATTGCAAGCTTAGCGAATGGCGTGGGTGATGAGCATTTGCATGGGAGAGAGCGCGATAAAAAAGCGATCGCATAGGCAATAGAGAGAGCGCTCTCAGTACATTTGTATGTGTGCGTGTGTTTGTCTATGTTGCTGCAGTGCTTTTCTCTGTTCGCTTTAGAGCTTGAATGATAAGCGCAAAGTGGGAAAAGGACAGCGTGCTAGTAACTCAGATTTCGTTGTTGAGAGAGCGCTCTCTCTCTTGTATGATTAGTTAAAAGTGTGAAAGGGACAGAGCTATTGGAGGGCCTATTGCATAGTCGAGAGAGCGCTCTCGGTACATAATCGTGTGCATATGTGTGTGTGTGTGTGTGTGAGTATATTGCTGTAGTTCTTTTACTTTTGTACACTTGTATGCTTAATCAACGGCATATGTTATTTACAGTGGGTGGAGCCAATTATATTTTAAGCATATAAATTTGCTTATGTAAAGCATAATAAGTAGTATAATAAATAGTATTATTTATTCATAAACATAAAATAATTGATTGTTATTTAGGAAATAAGTTGAGTTCGTTATTCTACATAAAATTTGGCTTTGCTATAAACTTATGCATTAACATTAAATATGAACAGCCTGTAATCATCTTTAATTTACACAGAAAACGAACTCAAGTAAAACTACAACTGTCTTGAACTTGGACTGCCCTGATGGATCTGTCTGTCCATGCTATCACCAGAGCGTAGAGTAAGTTGTAAGTGAGTGAGTGTATTTGCAACTGCTAACCACTCAATCATAAATATTATTAATAATGTCTATGGGTTTTGCGGTTGCTCTCTTATTATTGTTGTTGTTGTTGTTGT
This sequence comes from Sphaerogastrella javana, assembly GCA_037040025.1. Taxonomy (NCBI): domain Eukaryota; kingdom Metazoa; phylum Arthropoda; class Insecta; order Diptera; family Drosophilidae; genus Sphaerogastrella; species Sphaerogastrella javana. Next base: position 10,553 of record JBANCZ010003105.1, read on the forward strand.
ATGAAAGTCTGCCTTCAGGCTAATTTATTTAGTTTACCCACATGAACTGAAAACTTTAGTTTGCTCTGTGCCATACAATGCAATGGGTAAAAGTTTTCTCTTCCGCGCTGTTTGAATTCCCGAAAAGTCAAAATTTGTGTGCGAAAAGTTAGTTTCAGTTAGTATGCTGAGTGTCTTTGCGCTAACTATAGCCTGTGGTTATGTAAGTTGGTTGGATAGGTACGCGTACATACATAAATACATACATACATATTTACCTACCTATTTGATGCTGATGATGTTCTATACAAAATATGATTATATGTGTATATAAATGGTTATGTAGTAGAAAGATAAATTTATAGACATGTGAATATTTGATATATAGAGTATGTTGATTAGTTATAATATAATTTGCAGACAGTTAAGCAAGTACAAGTATGTATATCTATATGATATGCTATACATCACTCTCTTTCTTTCACTTCTTATGTCTCTTGTTCTCCCTCTCTCTCACTCTTTAACTTCAGCTTGAATTATACTTGGCAGCATTTTAAATTTCCTGCTGCCAAATTAAAGTTGTCACATTAGCCAAATGAACGACCCGCCTTCAAAATGCAAACACACATTTCCATACAACGGTCTGTCTGTCTCTCTGTCTGTGTGGGTGTGTGTGTGTTTGTGCCAGTTAAAAGCTTTGCGCTTTCTTGAAGAAATAACTTTGGCATGGCCGATGATAAATCATAAACAGCCCCAAAAAATATATGTACGCATGAATATATGTGCGTGTGCCACTGTGCACAGGCCAGGCCATATTGGTCGCCGTAGCACAGACACGAACCCAAAGAGAAGCTCATCTACTTAAAGAGAGAGAGTGAGCAGATAGAAAAAGAGATAGATAGAGAGAGAGAGAGGGAATGAGCGAAAACAAGCTTTGGGTAGAGGAGCGAAAAGAACGAATGATAAAGGAAGAAGTAGGAGGCGGGGAAGAGAGACCAACAATATGTGAATATGTTATTTGTTTTGGGAATTGTGAAAATCTCAACAGGTCCCCGCACTTTGCATATTATTTTTAATATAAGCTTTCCATAGCCACAACTCCCCACATTTTATGGACAGGGTCGCCGCTTGAGGTTAGGTCAGCTCTGCACAGCCCCAGCCATAGCCCCAGCCCAAGCCTCAGCCAATTGCCAGCTTGAACATCTTCATTTCTCTATATAGAACACCGACCCATCTATTTGTCTGTCTATGTTTGGGCCTTGTGTCTTATGGTCTGTCTTGCTGTCTCCTGCCTAAATATCTTGGGCTTTCTGTGGCTAACCACGACATGAACGCACAAATATTCGGTTTGAGCCATTTGTGTAGACATTCGAGTAGACCGCAACCTGGACTTGGGGTATTCATCAACTTGGTAAATATTTACATGCACCTTGGCGATTTAAAATGAAACAGTAAATCCCAGAAATTCGATACTTTAAGTAAGCTTTAAGCACCTTGCTCGAGCTTAGAATGGAATAATCAAATAAAACAATATACAGAGCAACGGAATTAAATGAAATCGGTTGGAATGATAACGAATGGATTTATTCCATGTGAAGACAATAGTATAGAAATAGAAGAGAGTAGATTAGATTTTATTAGAATTAAATAGAAGAGAACACAATGAACATATAAGAAGAGAATACAGTAGAAGAGTATAGATGAATATAGAATGGAATGAAATTGCATGATAAGAAGTGGAATTTTATGGAATAGAACATTAAAAACTAGAATGTAAGAGAGAGATTGTTGTATTTATATAAAATTAATCTCTTAAGCTGCACTTAAACCAATTTACTTACACACATCGTATATATACATCAGTGTATATTCGTATCTATATAATGTCATGCACATTTGTAGTTATAAATTTTTGAGCAAAAGTCCATTAGTTACACCGTGCTACATGCTGATGAATCGCATGGTGTAAAAACCTTAGCAGACCGACAGTTGCACTCAGATTGGCTTTTATGCGTTGGGTGCATTATTCATGAGTGCATGCAAATTGAATAGCAAGTAGAACACGTAAATTTCATAGGTGTACTATATGGTATACATATATATGCACATACGTATATCGAGTTGTACGCCATTGTCTTGTTGGGCTGTCAATGCGAATTACTCGACCGCAGGCAGAACGAATAGACAGACACTCGTGAGTGTATACGGTTATTTAGCTCGACTGACACTACGAATACTACGGATATAACAAAAAGTTTGAATTCCCTGGTTGAACATTCATTCTGATTATGCACACATATGTAGATGCATACATATACATGCATATACGACCGTATAAGGCATGAGATCTACACGGTCTACCCAACGTGTGGCATGTGGCATGTGGCATGTGGCATGTGTGGCAAGGAGTTGAGCTGGCAAAAACAACAGAGCTAAACTGCTCGGATTCAATTAAGCGTCACAATTCAAATGTTGACGGCACATTTTGGCTTTATTAAATTATCATTCGATTATGCCATTATGTTTTTCGATTCGATTGCATTGGGATTGGCATGAGTCCAATTGCCCAAGTGCCCAAATGTTCAAGTGCTTCAAGTTGTGCGTGTGTTTTTTTTTTTCTGTTTGTTGTTCCTTTTACTTAATGGCACATCCGGCGGAAGTTTAATGATACTGTTTTGCCATCTTACGGCTAGGGTTGTTGCCAAGTCTCAAGAACCCACCCAATTTTACAGCACACATTACGACGACCCTTTCTTTTGCTTTAAAATATGTTGCTTAGATATACATATATTCCTGAGTGTGTGTGTGTGTGTGTGTGTGTGTTTGGGTATACTTATCTGTAGATGGCCTTTATGCAGCGCAAATTGCTATGTGATGAAAGTATCTGGCGCATTTCATATGAATTATATGCACACCAATACACATTAAATGTTACGGTTATTATCTCACGTACGGCCGTTTTGGGAATTTTTAATATGACAACTGCTTAAATTGTCCTCAAAATGGTCCATGGAATAACCATATTTGAGCAGGTGTATGGCTTTCACACACACAGCAGCACATACTTTGCCTATATGGTATATAT
>JBANCZ010003106.1:0-13615 GCA_037040025.1 Sphaerogastrella javana
GCACCCCTTGCAGCCGTTCCCGTGGCGCCTTCGATTAATGATATCACTCCAAGTGATACATACAAAGCCAGCAACGCCTTTCAAACAATTAAGCGTAAAGCCACCCTGGGCACGTCTCCTCATATGGGTAAGAAACATAAAACGCTTAATGTCATCAACAAGGGTTCGGCAGTTCCGGAACCAACGTACACTGGCAGTTCAAATCGATTTGGAATGCTAGCTAATCATATTGATACCGACTCTCACACTATGGAGCTAGAGGTACAACCGAGTACCAGTCGCCAAGCTTCCATTGCAGCAGCTCAGCGTGCAACTGTCGCCACAGTCGCCAAAGCAATTCCCAAGCCACCACCTATTGTGCTGGAAGGTATCACTAATTTCAATTTACTTATGGAGGGTATAAGTCGGATCGTTGATCCTAGCATGGTGGAAGCTAGGACCTCATTAGGAGGAGTATTACGGCTATATGCGGTTAATGCAACATCATTTCGTAGCATCGTCAGCTGGCTGGAAGCAGAAAACACTGATTTCCATTTTTATCAGCTTAAAGAGGACAGGTCATTCAGAGTCTGCGTCAATGGCTTGCACTATAGTGTACTCCATCGTCACATTAGAGAAGAGTTGGCCAAGCTAGGCCACAAATTAATTGATGCGTACTCTCCTAAACTTAGAGTCCCTGGAAGCTCCGAAAAAGTTCCAATGGATACGTTCTTCCTAAATTTGGCTCCAGCGCCTAACAATAAGGACATTCTGAAGGTTAAAAAGATCTTGAATATGCGGGTTAATATTGAAATAGCTCGCAAACAGAAAATTACTCTGCAGTGCCATCGCTGCCAGCAATTCGGACATTCGGCCAAATACTGTCGTAAGCTCTTTGTCTGCGTTAAATGTGGAGGTGAACACCCTGGCAGAGAATGCACACGGCCCCGTAGCGAGCCTTGCACCTGCTACAACTGCGGTCTGGCGCATCCTGCTAATTATTCGGGATGCAGTAAACTCAAGGCATATAACGAGAGGTCACGCCCTAAACGTGGCTCTGCTGGAAAAAATGCTACTAAGGATCCTGGTAATGTCAGGACCAAGTTTGTCGCTCCTGCTCTTGGCGGGTACAATACAGCTCAACTGTCCTACTGGGACATAGCTAGAGGAGATCTGAATCAGCGGCAGCAGCAGAGTGCGCTGAATCAACAACAGCTACAGCAGGAACAACAACGGCAGTCGCTTAAGGATAGACTAAGAATTAGAATTAGGAAACTCAAAATCCTGGCAGCGATATCCAAACCTTTTTACAGTCTCTAAGTGAGAATATGAGATCGATGCAGGAGACGATAGAGAAGCAAAACTCTATCATGTCTATGATGCAACAACAGATAAAGCAGCATGGGCTATTAATTAAATTGATCTCTGTGCCTCAAGCGCGCCACGCGCCATAATGATGCCACTTCGCATTCTTGTGTGGAACGCCGATGGTGTTTCCACAAAGCTGCCTGAGCTTGAAAGCTTTGTGCAGCGCTATGATATTCATGTCCTTCTACTCAATCAGACTCATTGTCGAGGAATTAGTGCACCGAAATTGTATGGTTTTGATGCCTATTTGTTGGCAACACCAGAGGAGGAGCAGCTATCCTCATCAGGTCATTAAGGTAAACCGAATTTTTAACAAAACTTTTATAACCTTATTATCTGAATTAAGCCACCATAGGGGCGCAATGGCTTAGAATACTAGATAATAATAAGCTTAAGATAGTAATAACAACAAAAATTATAAAGACAAAATCAGACAATGGGGGAGACGTTTGTTGAGCCGTCTTCCAGGGCGGATAATGGCGAGCCGAATCAAATAGTGATTGTAAAAATTAAAAATATGTATTATGTATGAACATAGTTAATCAGTTGAGAGAAAAAAGCAGACATTTCAGTATAAAAGCGGACAAGCGGACAAGCGGACACGGGCCGAAAAAAGCGGACGTCTGGTAACCCTACTCTTGTGCACTAAAACTATGCTGTTAATCGTGAACTCAATAGAAGCTTCTGTATATATATATTACTTATTAAATAAATACTTTCGATATGATTAACAGCTTTAAAATAATAGATCATTAAATTCTATCTATGCAAAGTGAATTCATTGTTCTCTGGTTGATTGTAATTATTAATCATATCTCTTTTCTCGTTCCTTTTAAACATATTATGTATGTATTTTCATTCTATTGGTACTATTATTATATATTATCGTTTCGGTTTTAATTTCAAACAAGTTTTTATTTTAGACCCTCTGTTTAAAAAACACAAAAGGGTACGTTAACTATGTGCAAAGTCGATTTGTGTGTAACAAACAGGAGGAGGCGTAGCAGACCCTGTAAAATATATATATTCTTATCAAAACACGTAGAAACTATAAGAAACTATAAGAAACTATAAGAGCTACAGTATTCATATTTGACACGAACATTGCTGTATGGCCGAAGCAGATCAAGTTTGTTTAAAATTTTGGATACCTCCCCCTACTTTTGAGATATAGTGGAGGCTATCCTTTCAAATCCCTATAACGAGCGCAAATTTAAAGATAGAACGTTCTGCTTTGGTACGTAGGTCCACATTTGGATTTTTCACCGTTTGATGTAAACTTTGGATACCTGCCCCCACTTCTCCACAATTGGGTACCAAAACTTTAAATTTCCTTACCAGCGCTATTTTGGATCTACAACGTTGTACCCTGGCACATATGTGCTGAATTTCATTATACACCTACTCTTATATTTAAATTTTGAATACCTATCCCCAAACCCCCACTGATGGATACCTGGAATGATATCGATTATGGATTTAAATCATCGAAATCTATAATCGATAAAAATATACAGCATCGAAAATACCATACTGCTCCAAAAATCCATATCACACCGGAAATACTATTCTGCTCAAAAAAATACAATTCTGCTTCAAAAATACCAATTTTTTCCGAAAATACTGTACTTTCTCAAAAAAATAAACACAAGGTCCCTACTGTCGGGCCAGTCCCTACTGTTGTTATTTTTATATATTACAGAAATTTTCCATTAGTTGTCAAAACGAACTTATAAAAAATCGCTTACATAGGTTTCAATATAATGCTAGAGTTAGAATTTATTCTGTGTATTCTGAGAAGATTTAATAGAGGGTAAAATAGCACACTTTTATTTTCAAGGGGTTATTGTACTAATGTAAATATTATTAAAGGTCATATTTTAATTAGTTTCCCAAACAGCAAACGAATTACCCTACAACAAAATATATAAAAAGAGACTGTTTAATGCTTGACTTGCATGTGGCACATAAGGTTTACGTATCGTATAATTAAAATGATTAAAATCGCATCGAACCGAATTCCATCTAGTACTTATAGCTTCCAAGATTTAGAAAATTGAATGAATGTTAATCAAGAATATAACAGTACTTTAATAAAGAATTAGATTGGGTTCAAAAAATTACAATTGTATAAATAACTTATAATCAGTTATGACTGAGATTAATTTATTTTTAAATTATGTAATTTGAACAAATTTATTCAAAGCATTCATTAATTCCGATAGACGTATATTAAAAATGTAAGCTCAAAAGTACGATTCGAAAAGTGTTGTCACTTTAAACTCAAATTAAAATATATGTTTAAGTTGTTTTTTGGAAATATTATAATGAAAAATATTATCATGTATTATTTTTTATTTAAACTGTATTTTAACAAATTGATTATACCCTAGTTTCAGCATTAGGCTGTAGTGTATAGAAAATGAAATTAAATTCTAGCCCAAGGCTAGGTCAAGTTCTACGCATTTCGAGATGAGACCTGAGAAATGGGAGATTTAAGTTCATTATTTTAATATCACTATATACATGCTACGAGTTTATATACCCCTATAAAAGGCAGCCCAGGTGTTAATTAGTGCATCAGTTGTGTCTATCGAGTGTTTAAGTGTACATATATGGAAAATGCTTATCAAAGTTCTGTCTGTATTCCTGGTGGGCTCACTTTACCACATAACGTCGCAGAGTGCCTCCGCCTCAAGCTTGCGTATGTTCTAAACTCCTGATTGTAAAGGACTATTAGAGTGTAACGGATTGTTTTCTTCATCGCAGCTGATAACATTACACAATGTCCCATAGGGGTTGGAAAGTGTTTAAAGGATTCCGCAAACTATGTTCTCCAGAATTATGGCAGAACAGGCCTCAAGGAGCTGGGGCTAGTCAAATTGGATCCATTATATATTAAGAAACTTTCACTGGGAAAAAAACGAAGCAGCCCGGTTAGTATCGATCTAGTATTTACAAATGCCAGTCTATTAGGTCTGGCAGATTCCCAGTTCAGAAACATAACGTAAGTAAAAGTGTTCTAGATTGTTATATGTAACAGTAATATAACTATTTATTTAGTCCCTTTACGCTAGATATGAAAACTCCTATAACACTAGAATTCATTGCCCCAAAGTTAACTTTAAAGGGTCCGTATAGCATTAGCGGCCAAGTTTTGATACTACCTATAAGAGGTAAGGGAGACGCTCAAATAGATCTAGGTAAGTACGATACATTAACACTTAAACTTACTAGTATTCCCTTCACTGTAAATTTTTGTTTTATAGAACAATGCAGAATTGACGCATTGGTTAAAGTCAAAGCGAATAACAAGGGTCCGCGCCAAACCTATTCGGAGGTACAGGAAGTTCGAATGCATCTGAACCCACAACACGTGACCTATAAGTTTGATAACCTATTCGATGGTCGAAAAGATCTTGGTGATAATATGAATGCAATAATTAATGAAAGTTGGGAAGACATCTTCAATGAATTGAAAGAGGACGTAGCAGCTGCGATGAATCAAATTTTCGAGGTTGTGTTAAGTCGCGTTCTTTCCAAATTACCCATAGAACAGCTTTATTCAAATGTTTAATGTGTAAACAATTTGGTTCCTAATTTTATTTACATTTATGTAAGTTAATATTTTAAATAAAACTAGCTCAAAAATAGCGCATGTTTTTTGTAATATCGTAATTTTTGGAAAGTGACCACATTCACAATATAAAAATGTTGGTAGATGTATAATATCGATGTGCCCATATATGGCTTAACAGAGCCTTTTTCCTACGTTTTTTACGTTTTCCCCATCGCAATGGTATGATATAGATGTGCTGTCATTATTGTCGATCACTTTCTCTACTGGAGACTAGAGACTCTCTATTTTATTTCAGCTTATATTAGCCGTTAGTTTATTATATATGACAAATTGAATATAGTAAATAATAAAGAAGCAATTCAGGATGATTGAGGGAAAGCACACAAGATAAAGTGACTGATTGCATTAAACTTGGTGAATGTCAGCATGATCCTTGTCTCTGCTCTCCACAAGTCGATGCGCTACCTCCACGTGGTTCCTCCTGGATTGTCACTTAACGCCCATTGGGTGGATAAGATATCACTCTACAAGACGCTCATCCTTTCTGTGCTTCTGTATGGTGCGGAAGCATGGACGGTGTTGCAGTTGGATGCAGCTGCTCTTGGAGTGTTCGTGAGAAAAACTCTCCGCAAGATCTATGGTCCTATCTGCGTCGGCGGTACCTATCGTTTCAGATGGAACCACGAACTGTTCGGGTTATATGACGATGTGAATGTAGTTAACCGACCGAACGCCCAAAGATTGCGGTGGCTGGGTCACATCGCCCTTATGGATGAAGACAACCCAGTTCGTAAGGTATTTGATACAGTAGTGGGCGGACAACGAAGAAGAGAAAGACCCCGGATTCGGTGGCGAGACCAGATGACTGAAGCCCTGTCAGCACTTGGTGTCGTCAACTGGAGAAGACGCGCGCAGGACAGGGTCGCGTGGAGGAGCGTCGTGCATCAGGCTATGACCCGATGGAGTTGTCTATTGCCAAAATATGTAAATAAAGAAGCAATTCAGTAGGGGCAGCCACATGGCACCTTTTACTTACTTTCCATGTTATATTACAATACAACCTTTATATCAGTAACAAAGGATTCATTATCGTTATTTAGATGATATTGATAGCAATGTTTTGATAATATGAATTGGACAATATAGTAAGGTAAAGCAGTAAGTAGTTTTAGATATTTACAGAAGTCGAGAATATAAATGAACTTACCGACAAATTGTAGAAGATTTACTTTGGCTTTTAAGATGCTACAAAAAGATCACTATATTCATAGTATTAAGTTTTTGATAAAAATCAGAGAGTCAAAGTTAGAGTATACAAACAACTAATAGTAGGGATAGCTCCCGACAGTAAGTACAATGTGTGCATAGTTTTCTACTGCAATATAGTGGAAGTTTTAACAATTCTGACCTTCATTACTGGTTCTTGAATACGTATTTTTATTGTAGACTCGCAAACGTAGTTTTCAATTCCAAAAATATCTTTTGGTTTCTGAAAGTAGCATTGCATCTTTTGTCAAATACTGGTACTTTATGATCGATAGTAAATAATCGATAACCTTTATTAGGTGTATGAGGCTGATATACCTTCATGCACAAATATCGACTTTCTACAAAGTCAATTGACCCTTATGTGTTTTTAAGTACAGGGTCTTGAAACTATAAGATAATCGTGTCTGGCCGTGCTGTGCTTGCATTTTAAGCAGGTCTTAGAAATTGTAATTCTAAAACAGGAAAATAAAGAAAATGATGAATGATCTGGTTTGTAAGCTGGCTGTATTTAATCTGGTCAGAGGTGATCAGATCACGGGGGAAACAAATGGAACTACGAGTATTCTACTATACCTTAAGCATGGTGCATGTGAATACGCATTTAAATAAATGATATATTCATTAACTGCTTTGCAAATCGTTTGGTATTGGCAGATTCTACGAAGACATGTAAGTAAATTATAATATTAATTAAAACTGGGGATAGTCCCCAGTGCATATAATAATAGGTCATAATAGATTCCGTTCCCAAAGGGTTAGTGTACTGCAAAAATTATCCAAAAGTGTATTGCAACCAAACATTATTCAAAGCCGTTATTAAATAACATAGGATTAAAGATAAAGAAATCAACAATTAACAAATAACAAATATTTGGCGTTTGTTTCAGCGTAGCTTAGTAAGCAAACGAACTAATTCCCATGATTATAGAACAAGTTAGATTCCATAAATTATTATTTTTTTTTTAATGTAATCCAGTTTGTAACGTAATAAAAATATTTATATTATAATAAAGAATGAACATTATTACCGCTCTTTCTCTCTGTTTGGTTGTCTCTCAGTCTGACGCTTTATACAACGGTAGCTCTCTAGCTGGTTTATTTTTTTTTTGGCAATAAAAAGCGCTAAACAAAATCAAACTTCTAATAATATAATACTTGTATATATGTATACTAGATAGTCATTGCGTATAGACGTATTCCCATCTTTGCACCTGACTCAGACACAGCGACAACCTCTGGCTCTGGTTCTACCTCTGCTTGTGCCTCTGTCTCTGGCCTTTGAGCTGTATCTGTGTATGGGTCTGGTTCTAGCTCTGGTTCTCGCTTAACTCAGTGTCAAGTTCCACGTTCTGCTCTGAGTCGCAAAAGTGATTTGTGTATATAAACAGCACCATTATAATTTTACTGGTTGAACGAACCTATAAAAGACAACGCGACCGTTAATAAGTGCATCAGTTATATTTCCGTAGTGCTCCAAGTGCAAAATGGATAGACCTGTGCTCGCTTTGCTCCTGCTCCTCGGTTCTTTCTGCTGCACATCCTTGCAGCTGGTCCATGCCTCGTCCTTGCGTATGTGTTTCTATAATTGAAAAGTTATTTCACTTAATAAATTTGTCGTTCCTTGAAGCTGGTGGCATAAAGCAGTGTACCATATCGGATGAGAAGTGCCTGAAAGAGGGTGTCGACTATGTGTTGAGGAACCATGCCAGTACTGGCATCAAGGAGCTAGGACTAGTCAAACTGGATCCATTGCTAATTAAAAAGTTTTCGCTAGCTAGAAATCCAAATAGTCCGGTCAGCATCGATTTGACCTTCACGAATGCTGAGATATTGGGTCTGACCGGTGCGCAGGTCAAAAGCGTGTCGTAAGTTGGAATAATCAAGCAATTATTGTTGTATATCAATATTGATAAATGTAATTTACTGCTGCAGTCCATTTACACTGGATCTTAGTCGTAGTATAACAATTGAATTGTTTTTCCCGAAGCTAACCCTCAAGGGCCCTTACACTGTCGACGGCAAGGTATTAGTTGTGCCCATTGTGGGCAAGGGCGAAGCTAAAATAGAGCTACGTAAGTTTAGTAGATATATCGATCAAACGCCTGGAATACATCTCATATATGTTTACTCTGCAGTGGATTGCAAAGTTCGCGCTATTATCATAATGAAAGCAGACTCCAAGGGTCCGCATAAGACCTATGCAAAGGTGGAGGACGTGAAATTGGAGTTGGAGCCAAAACGTGTGACCTACAGTCTGGAGAATCTATTTGATGGTCGCAAAGAGCTCTCGGATAGTACGCACGTTTTACTCAACGACAATTGGAAGGAGATCTTTAATGAGCTGAAACCGGATATATCCGAGGCTATGGGGCTCATTTTCAAGGGCGTGCTAAGCCATACCCTAGGCAAATTGCCACTGGAGGAGCTCTTTGAAGGACTGTAAGCTCATAATTGTTGATTTCTGTTTTGTTTAGTATATATATAATTAAACTGATATATAGCCGCTTTTAAGATGCAGCAACGTGATTAGTTTACCTCAGAAATAAAATTCAGAATTAGAATAAAGTTTTCAAATTTAATGGCATAATTAATCAATAAAATTAAAAGAAAAAGTATTTAAGGTCAACAATGCTGCTGACTCATAGCAGTATAAAGGGCAACTGTACAACATTAATAGAGTAGTTATAGCTCATAAAAATGTTAAATACCTTATTAGCATTAGTATTTTGATTTGATTTCATTTTACTTAGCTTTAGGATTTCAGATCAAAAACAACTTTTAGTATTCTTTATTTCGTTAAACATTTGTAGGGGAATAGAATGCTTTCAATAAATGGAATAAATTATATTCTTATTAGTGTCACACTACTTGATTTAATTCAAATTACAATTCCAATTCCATTTTTATCTATAGAGAAAATTAATAGATCGTATTCAATACAATTTAACTTAAACCTATAATATTTCTCAGTATAATAATATTCATAGAACTGAGCTCTGTTTCGCTCTGCCTAATACTAATTGTTGATAATAACTTTAATACGTTTGGTTTTATGCATAATATATCATTCCTTTCAATTTCATTCCATATATATCAATTAAACTGAAATTAAAAAATAAACACTTTCAAGTACTAGCATTTAATTGGCAAATAATTGGTGCCTTTTAAGCGTGATTAATTTTAACCGCATGGGTACGCTGATTAAGCCTTGGCGGTGATGACGGCTGCATTTCAATGATATCGTTCACAAACATCATGTCCTCGGCGCTGACCGCACATCCATCGGCACCCAAAGGTATAGGAGGCTGCTGCTGATTAACACCATGGGGAGGATTACAGAGAGCAATAATCTCTGGCGGAAAGTAGGACTCGGGCGATTGTAGCAGTGCTGTTAGAAAGTCGTCATGCTCCTTGGCACAGCTAATAACATCGTGGAGCTTGAAACGATCAGCGATTAGCTGCTCCTCGAAGGTGAACGCCTTTAGTTGGTCAGCTTGCACATCGCGAGCAGCCAAGTTCAAAGCGCGCTGATTAGTGGCTTCTTTGCTTACTGTCATGGCAGCGGAATAGCGATGATCCTGATCCATTTCCCAGTTGAAAACGTGCACTTTAATATGCGATGATTTCAGTTGATCGAGCAGTTTCAGCAGCACTTGTTCCAGTCTCAAAGCGTTCTCTGCAAAATGAACAAAACCAAAGAAACGTTAGCCACCGTTTGATGTTAAGACATGACTGTGTATAATCAGCCTACCCATGGCATTGGGATTGATAAAGAGCTTAGACCGATGACGTAGCTCAACATTGGTCAACTTCTTCAACTCCTGCAGGCTGAGCGTGGCTGCCTGCAGCAACTCATCGCACTCGGTGTACTTCACAAAGTCAAAGGTGCGATTCACCTCCAGCTGACGACGCAGACGAGCCAGAAAACGATCCACCTTGGTGCACATCACCTGAATATGATGGCGAATGTTTTGTCCCTGCGGCATGTAGTTTTTCCGTGGCAAATCGTACAAGTAATCCGAAGGTGTTGAATTCGGCTGATGGCTGGGCAGCTCTGCAATGAGTTCCTCATGCAGCGATCGAAACAGATCCATCAAGCGGCACAAAGTACTCCCCTCCTTGCTACAATTAAAAAATTCACACTCTTTCACTATGTACAGGGTATAGTAAATAGCATGAGATACGCACCTTTCATCGCGATATTCATCCATGTGTGCCCCTTGAATCAGTACATTCTCCTTCTGCGGACGTTTTTGCTTTTCACGTAAGACATAACTGTTGTTCTCGCTGCATGCACCGTTAATGGTGCTGCTGTTGTTGTTGCTGTTTTTGTTGTTGTTGTTGTTGTTGTTGTTTTTGTTGTTGTTGTTGTTATTGCTGCTTTTGTTGTTGCTTCGTCTGTTCTTCGGTTTACAGTTATGGTGGCAATTGCTTGACCTTGAGCGGCTTCTTGCGGCGTATTGGTTGCGTACATGCTCAGGCAAAGTGTTCAACGAATACGCACAGCCGAATCGATGAAATTCGAGCTCGGGTGCTCGGGGATCGCCAAGTTGCATGTCGTCGAATTCGCTATTTATTTCGCACAAAATGCTCGGAGTCGCATTTGAATGTGGCTGGTCATCGATTAGAGTAGAGAGCTCCTCGTTGATTAATTGCATATTCATGTTTAATTGTTCTGAATCGGCGTCTGCTTCCATTGTGATATCGAATATTCTTTAAAGCCTTTCGTTAATATAGTCACATAGCACTTGTCACGGCTGGCGCCAAACTGTCTGCAGGTAGCGCCGCGGTCTTTCACAAAAAAAGTTCGTTAAGAGACTGCCGCCAAACTGTCTCGGTCGCTGTATCAGCACACGCGTGCTTATCGATATTTCATCGCAAAACTCACGAGGTGTGTGATCTTTTCGCATAGGTTGGCAGGGCGCGCATTGGAAAAAAGTGGCATAGGGCGCCAATTTAAATGTAAATTTACAAAGAATTTATGAAGTAATAAGTTGTATTGATTGCTCATATTGAAATTGATGTAGTTAAATTTTGAAATCGTTTATGGATTGAATAAGTTAAAATTGAAGTTTACAAAGCGCCAATTTCTTTGGAGAGTTTCAGAAATGCAGCTCTGTGCAGCCAGTGCTGCTAAAACTGTTGGAAGAATTAGAGTGACCAAATTGCAACAAAATAAAAATCAATCTGTACCTTTGGTATATTTATTAAATTTATTTTGTTTACTTGTTTAACTTTTATATGACATACATAAACAGTTACATGTTTTACATTGTACAATTTGCAATATGTATACTTAATATGTAGTATTATTACTTGTAGTTGCATATATGGTATATTTATATTGTATGTATGCGTGTACATATATCCGTACGTATTTCTTATGTAAATGGTTAAGTTTATTGTTATAATAATTAATTATTTAAAGTACTTTCTAAAAAGTCGAAACAGCATTAAAAATCAAATAAACAAAACTCGTATTAGACTGACTATTAGCTCTACTCAAAATGATATATTCCATATATGGTATTTTGTATTGTTGGTATTTTCGGCTAAGTTATTTTATTGCGTTTATTGTAAACAATATATAGTATATATATGGATGATTACAGATTAGTTAAAGCTACAACTTAGTGCTCAATATTGTACTTCAATTCAAAAAGTTACTGGGTTACTACATACAATAACAAATTATGATGTATTTATTCATAAATATAATAGATAATATCTCAACAAAACTCTTGCTCCAATATTGTTAATAATTTAAAACATTTTTTTTTTGTTTTCAACTATTAAATAAATACAAAGCAATGGATTTTCAAAAATTCATTTTCTCTTCTGCCTCTTATCACAAGTTAAAATTTTGATTATTGTTTGGTCAATTTCTCATTTTATTTTTGTTCAATTTCTTTTGTTTTCCCTTGATTTATATATTATACTTGTATATTACTTATATGAAATGTATGAATTTCACATCCACACACGTATATACGTCCTATATACATGTGTGTATGTATATATGTATGTACATAAGAAAATATACTAAAATTGTAATTCATTAATAAACATATACATAGTTCAGTTTTTGTTTTACGAAGATTAAGCAGAAGATTAAACTGATAAATTTCAGAATTCTTTGATTTTGCATTATGGCTTTATCAGCTGCTAAAGTTGTTTTTGAGTGTACCCAGAATGACGAGAAGTATGTGGCCTACATCCCAGTTGTGGAGATTCCTGTCCTATGCTCCCATAGATACTTTGACACCGGTGAATATTTACCGAACACCAGACTTGAACTACAAGAATCGGTGTGAATATGTATGCCAATTTGTTGTTGACACCAAGTTCAGTACGAAGTTGGTAGTAGAGTTTTTATCTAAGTTTTGCAGGCTCCATCTCCAAGACGAGTTTGTGACGCCCTGGATTACCTATGGGTATACACTCAACCCCGGGATGATGAATCCTCTCAATTTACTCCAAATCCATGAGGTTCAGGGTGCGGCTGTGACCCCCCCGAGGATAGCGATGACCTTGGCCTGTTCTCTCAGAGCCGGTCATATGAACAATTTGGGACAAAGAGATTATAAGCAAAAGGCGGGATTGATCATCTCCCAGTATGGGGTCAACACCGAGATTACCCAAGACAGTGAGTTGTCACTTTCGGAGATTGGGGTTAGGATGAAGGGTAACAAGGACATTGATGTCTTGATATGTTCCTCAAGTGGGCGCCTGGATCGTTAACAATTTTCTATTCTTCTTGACATTCGAGTAACTACCCTATAATCTCCACATGAATTGTTTAGTTTTTGTTTTATGTTCTTATTAAATATAGATATATATATATAAATTGGTCTACATTCAAGTCATGACGTTACTTAAAATTGTTTTGGTTTTTTTTCTTTCGATACTAACAATAAGTAAGAGACATTAGTTTAAAAGGTATTACTTGTATTATACTATCTTAGGGAGATTACGTAGAAATTCGAGTTAGTTGCATGCAAATTAAGAACCTCCAATTCTCTCCTCACCAACTATCGAAGGGACCCAACTCTCCTTCAGTAACTCGGCCTCGTCATAGACAGAAAGCTTGACTGGAAGCTGAATGTAGAAGAGAGAACAAAGAAGGCCAAAATAGCCCTATTTACCTGTAAGAAAGCAGTAGGATAGTCAAGCGGCAATAAAGGCACTACGTGCATTATCATCCCAATCTTCCGTAGTAAGCGAATGCCGCAGATCTCTACACGAGATGGCTGATCTATTCGAGGTACGTCTCATATGGGACCTCGAAGGAAACTGCATTGCGAATGAGCTGGCTAGGAGAGGCACAACCATCAGCCTTCTGCCAGACAAGGAGGGAATAGGTATGCCTATAGGAAGAAAAACCGTTTAGAAGAACTTCTAGCCCTAAAAAATACAGAC